>PVJX010004792.1:68234-91365 GCA_004027295.1 Dolichotis patagonum
TTTATTTGATATAATTCCATTTGTTGATTCTTGATGTTGTTTCTTGTACATTGGGGTTCTGTTGAGAAAGTCTGCACATATCTTCAAAAGTTTTACCTACTTTTTATCTTCCAGCAATGTTTCTAACATTTAGATGTTTGATCTATTTCTGTTCTATTTTAGAACATGATGAAAGTACAAGTCTAGATTCAATCTTAATCTTCTCCTTTCTTTCTTCTTTTTTGTTTGTTTTTGAGACACAGTCTCACTATATAGTGGTTCAGGCTGGCCTTGAACTCACTATGTAGCCCATGCTGGCCTCAAAATCAGGACAGTCCTCCTGTATCAGCCACCCCCATGCTCAGCCTCGGTACCTGTGTTTTAGTTAGTGAGCGAAGGCTAGAATGTAGAAGGTGGTAGCTTGGGACTGTTTGGGAAGCCAGCTATTGCAGGGACCAAGGACTAAGTTAGAGATTGGTGGGTTGATGACAGTGATAAGGAATAGGGTTGTATATATATTAAAAAGTTAGTTGATAGGCTTTGCTGATTGGTTGGGTAAAAAGGGTCTGGAAGCATTACATAGTCTGTATTTGAATAAAATTTGTTTCTCCTGATAAATGATATTATGCATTTATATAAATGTGGGCAAAGAAATATGGTTACTAGTTACATAGCAGTCAGTTATAAAATTGGCATTCCAGGTACACTGCTAATACTAGGATGGGTGAGACAGATGCCGTGTAGGGCAAGTATACTGAATAGGAACAGGTTTCTGAAAGAAAGCATTTGACAGACCAAGAATGGAGCAAGAAAATAGGTGTACAGACTCTTGGGGTCAGAATGTGTTGATGAGACACTGTCAGGGGAGGTGGTATGTTTGTAATAATTTTTTTTTGGTACCGGGGATCGAACTCATGACCTTGCGCTTGCCAGGCAGGCGCTTAAGCCACTGAGCTAAATCCACAGCCCTATGTTTGTAATAATTAAAAGTACACATCATACGTAGGGAAGATACACAGATTTTTAAAATCTGAAAGACAAGTGACTATTAATTAAATTTTTGTTGGTTTATTTTTTATTAGGTCCAAACTGAATGACATGATAGATGCTATTCCAAAAAGTAAGAAGAACAAGAGATGTCAGTTGCACTCCTTAGACACACACAAGCCGAAACCCTTGGGGTAAGTAGAATTGAATACCAAAACGCTTCATTGTTGTTAAAGATGATACATGTTGACCATACTTAATTATTATTAAGGAGTAACTATATTGCTAGTTTCAATGCATTAATTGGTTACTTTCTGACATAGGTCAAAATAAGTATGTCCCATAGTTCTCCATACTTTTTTCAATTGAGACTACATGGGGTCGCTGTAGATTAGATTTTAAGGTTGTTTTTTCTTTTCTCTTATATTAAACATGTTTAGAAATACTGAAATTTTTGTAGAAATTTTAGGTAACAGTAAGGTTTTTAAAGTAGTTGTAGCATCTTTTGATCAATAGCTACAATGTGTAAATTATTTTTCTTATTTCTAGGTCTCCCTAATAATTCGTCAGTGATTTAGAAAACAAATGCCTTGAATTAGTTATGTTGGAATGTATCTATGTAACTACCTTGCAGTTTTCTTCTTGCTTAGGTGCTATAGTGTGATGCTGCTTTTATCCCTGTCTGCAGCCACAGTTGTGCTGTATAAAATTATTTGAGGGGGGGGATGACAAGGAGAAGCCCTGGAATTTGAAGGGAGTTTGTAAGAAATAACTTTTGTTTTGGAGAGAATGGGATAATATAAAATTATACTTCTAGCCAGGTAAAGTGGCACATACCTAATCCTAGTGTTTGGGAGGCTGAGGCAGGAGTCTTGCTTGGGTGACTTAGTGGAACTCAAAAGTAAAAAAAGAGTGCTGAGGATGTAACTCAGAGGTGGAGTGCCCCTGTGTTTTATTCGCAGTAGTAACACCAAAAAGAAGAAGCTGGGCATGGGAACGTGTGCCTGTAATCACAGCCACCTGAGAGGCTGGGGGAAGAGAATGGCGAGTTTGAGCCCAGCAGGACTCTTCTCAAAATGAAAAACAAGGGCTGGGGATTTAGCTCAGCAGCATAAGCGCCTACCTTGCAAGTGCGAGGTCATGAGTTTGATCCCTGGTACCAAGGAAAAAAAAGTTCTATCAAAATGAGAAACAAAAAGGGCCAGGGGTGTAAATCATTGCTGAACTGAGGTTCAGTTCTCAGTATCAAAACAAACAAAATTACTGAGGTCACTGTTAATTTTGTAAAATCTTGGTGTCATTGATGCCTTTGTTCTATACACATTTTTATGCCTACTGTAAGACCTACATGAATAAGTGGTAGTCAAGTTCATAATCTCTTTAATAAGTTCTTTTTTTATACTAAGGATCCAAAACAAATTTTTATTTGCTTTTGATTTTTTTGAGACAGTCTTGCTATGCATTTTGTTTTGTTTTATTTTATTTTGGTATTGGGGATCGAACTCAAAACTGTGTGCTTGCCAGGCAGGCACTTATGCCGCTGAGCTAAATCCCCAGCCCTTTGCTATGCATTTTAAACTGGCCTTGAACTCACTTATGTAGCTGAGGCTGGCCTCAGACTCGTGGCACTCCTCTTTCCTCAGCTTCCCAAGTCCTTGGATGATGGCCATGCACCATCATGCCTGACCAAGGCAAATTTAAAACAAATTTTTTTGTTGTTGTCATGAAACATGTCAAACATAGGAAAGCAGGAAGACTATATGAGGAAAGACTTTTTTGTACCAGGACTTGAACCTGGGACCTTGTGCTTGCCAGACAGGCATCATGCCACTGAGCTACAACCCAGCTCCAAGGAGAGACTTTCTTGAGATGAAGTCTTTCTGTGGTGCCTAAGCTGGTCTTGAATGTATATGCTCAAGTGGTCCTCCCACCTCAGTCTCCACAGTAAAAAGTAGAGACTACTTAAGACCCCTATACCATGTATTTATACTTGGGGTCAGTGGTTATCAAAATTTCCCACATTTTGCCGGGTGTGGTAGCTCACCTCTTGTTATCCTAGCACTTAGGAGGCTGAGGCAGGAGAATTGTTTGCAAGTTTGAGAGTAGCCTGAGCTACAAAGTGAGCCCAAGGTCAGCCTGAACTGCATAGCAAGACCCTGTCTCAAAAAGATGAAAAAAAATTTTTTTTGACATTTCTTTTAGTTACCTACCTTTTTCTGTGGTGAATTTTCAGTTATTTATTTATTTGGTTTCTAGAGACAGGGTCTCATTATATAGCCCAGGCTAACCTTGTACTCCCTATGTAGCCTAAGTGGACCTTAAATTTGCAGTGATCCTTGTGCCTCAGTCTCTTGAGTGCTAGTATTGCATGTGTGTGCCACCACACCTGACATTTTCTTTCATAACCACAAGGCCATTATAAATTAACTAAATCAACTATTAGAACCAGTACCTGTCAACACTCAGATTTCCCCAATATTGTTAAAAACTGTCTTTTTACATTGGTTTGTTTGAATCAAGATCCAAATCTAAATTTGCTATCTAAATGTAGGGATACTTTGTACAACCTGAAGTAGTATTCTAAAGGTAATTATTTTACATACTTGATTTGTCAGTGACTTAAGGGGATTCCTGATTCTATAAATGCAAAATTCAGTCACCGTTTTATGGTTATTGTTGTTCTGGGGGATGAGTGCAGGTCCTTCACATTGAACTACAGCCCCAGCCCCCTCCCATCTTTTTTTCCCCAGCCCCTTTTTTATTTTATTTATTTTTTTGGTGCTGGGGATCAAACTCATGACCTCGTGTTTGCCAAACAAGCACTTATGCCGCTGAGCTAAACCCCCAGCCCCTGCAGCCCCTTTTTTAATAAAACATTTTTTTGTTTTGAGACAGGGTCTCATTATCCCAGGCAGGCTTATACTTTGAATCCTCCTGTGTCAGCTTTCCAGAGTGGTGGGATAACAGGCTTGCACTACCATACCCAGATTTTCTCCTTAGAGCGTGACCTACTGACTAAAGACATAGAGCAGTGTGCTAGTGAAAAACTGCTCTCTTTGGTTCTGATTTTGTTTTGAAGGGTTTTGTTTTGTTTATGAGTCAGGGTCTTGCTATGTAGTTCAGACTGGGCTTAATATTGCTGTGTGGCCCAGACTGTCCTTTAAGATCTTCCTGCTTTAGCCTCTTGAGTGCTGAAATGTGCCACCACTCTGGGTTTTTTTTTTTTTTTTTAATGCATTTTCTTCTCCTCTCCACCTTCCCTTGCTTCTCCAGCCAATGCTGGAGATTGGATCTGAGGCCCTGAACGTACTAGGCAAGTGCTCTACACTGAGTGACACTTCAGCCCCTTCACACATAGTCTTCAATGAGGAACTGAAAAGTAATAGGTATTCCAGCCTCTCTCACCCATCTGTGCTTATTGCTGCCTTCTTTTAAACACAAATCCTTCCAGTTTGCCTTGGATCCCATCTGCTTTTCTTTTCCAGTGACTTTGCTTTATCAGTTACCTACTTTTATTTACTGGACATGCAGTTATTTTCTAGTCTTTCAGCTTACAAGCAAAAATAAAACTCCACAAACTTCACTTTCCCCACTAATTTTAGCCTTACTACATGGGAAGTCAGGTATTTTAGAAGGTTGTTTGCTGAGTATGGAATTAATACAAGTGGAGTTAGTTGATCTTAAGCAATTTCTCTCTCTCTCTTTTTCCCTTTTTTTTTTCATGGTACTGGGCATCCCCAGTCCTCTTTAAAAAAATTTTTTTTTCTTGTTTTGAGATGTTTTTAATAAGTTGCCCAGGCAGGACTTGAATTTGAAATCCTCTTGCTTCTTCTGCCTCAGTCTCCCAGAGTACTCGTCTTACAGGCATGTGCCACCACACCTGGCTAAGCAGTGTCTCTTGACTAAAGTAGCTTCCTTTACTCCCATAGACCAATGGTGACAAACCTATGGCATGCGTGCTGCAGCCGGCTCTTTGTTATCACTAAAAGCTCTGCAGCGTTCATTATCACTCCATAGACTATGTGGATAGCAGGCCAGTGAGTATAGCCTGCATAGGCAAGACACCTTTTCTACCTTGAATGGTCACCTCTGTTGTGTGCTACTACAATGCCCCAATTTATAGATCTCTACTGTTGGCCCTGCCTTTTTCTTTTGTTGTGTTTAAATTTTCTCCACGCAAAGTACATCATCATTCCTTAAATTTCAGCCTAATAAGTAGTAACTCTCCAGGTCACCTTTTCTGAGAATATTCCCATATCTGTATTTGTGCCAAGTATGTGGTAACTTGGTTCACCCACTCAGTTCTCACCACAATTCTGGTAGTAAACCAAGTTGGACAAGAACCAAATCAAATTTCCCAGTAAGGTCAACATTGAACCTAATAATTGAATTCGAGTCGGTTCTCGTTAGTTTGCAACCGGAATTGTGGAAAGAATCAAGTTTGCGAACTGAAGTACCACTGTAAATCCAGGTTGTCTGTTTGAGACTAAGTTTGGTATCTGAAATGATAGACTAGGCCAGAGTTGTAGATTAACAGCTCATGATTGAGGTTTTTATGTTTTTGTTTTTTAACAAGAGCACAAATCCACTTTTATTTTTCATCACTTTGAATCCTTGTAGGGTACAGCATCACATGGATGCAGTGTCCAGTGACCTTAGCAGGAAAGTTGCTTTGTAGCTGGGCACGAATCATGCCGCTGTTTCCATGACTCCGAGTTACTTTTCCCCAGATCTCTGGTTTTGTTTGGTTTGCCACCTGGAGTCACTATGTTGTTTTTCACTTATAAGCACATCTCTTGCCCAAGTAGGCAAGAGTATAAACACCTTCAATTTTAGGAGGAGCTGTGTGTTCCTTTTGGTTCCAGAGACCCTGCTTATAGCCAGCAAAAATGGCCTTGCACGCAGTCTTCCGACATACTTGCTTTTTAGAAGCCCCGCTCCCAGCAGATCTCCCCAGCTCCAAGATGGTGGAAAGAGAAGCACAATTGAGGTTTATGTTAGAGGATGATAAATAAAATCACCTGGAGGTAAAGAATAGAGTCGGAAAAAAGAATGTGGAGAAATACACTCAGCATGGTGGCGTTTGCCTGTAATCCCAGCTGCTCTAGAGGTCGAGGCCAGGAGGATTGCCAGTTTGAGACTAGCCTTGGTAACTTAGTGAGACCCTATCTCAAAATAAAGGAATAAAAATTGTTGGGGATGTATTTCCACTCACTGGGCGTAATCCTCAGTACAAGAGAGGGAAAAAGCCAAGGACTGTAATTTAATGTTGAAAAAGAAGTTAGTAAAGAAAACTGAGAAAAAGCAGCCCAGATAGGTAGGAGGACACTGAGGTTAGAGTATTTGAAGGAGGCCCAGTCAGCTGTGTTAAATACTCCTGAGTTATGGAGGACTTGGGTAGACACTGAAGTTAGCAACACTGAGATAACTGGCGAATGTGATGCGAGGAGCGAGAGGTTGAGTGGAAGGAGAGTCCAGATTGTAATGGGGTGGGGTGGATACAATATGAGGTGGCAATGAATTAAACTGAATGGAAAGAACAGGAGTAGAACAAGGAAGTGGACAGCTTGATTTGATTTTTTTTTTTTGACAGCTTGATCTTGAAGGAACCTATGAAGGAATATTTTGAGCTATAGGTCATTCTATCATAATTAGGAAAAAAGTGTGAAGTTTGAGAGTAGAAGGATTTAATGTGGCAGCTAGCACAGGAATCAATTTTTGGTGTCAGAAATAGGGGGGAGCTGAAACTTGGCCTGAGCTTTTAGGAAGAGAGAGTAGGGAGTTGAGTTGTGTGAGCTGATTGGTGTTGGGCTAGGGGTTGAGGAATAGCTGTTTAGCTATTAGAGTAGATTAGTAAGTAAAGACTCAGGTTTTTCCATCTTGAGCATCTACAACAATGAATTTCTAGGATTATAGTAAGACAGGCAGGAGCCAGTTGTTTTGAATCATGAAAAAATTAAGGGAGGCCAGGTGTGGTGGCACGTGCCTGTAATCCCAGCACTTGGAAGGCTGAGGCAGGAGGATCACCATGCGTTCCAGGCCAGCCTGGGCTGCAAAGTGAGTTGAAGCCCACTGAGCTAAAGAGAGACCCTGTCTCTAGCCAGGCATGGTGGCATACTCCTGTAATTCCAGCACTCAGGAGGCCAAGGCTGGTGGATTGTTGCAAGTTGGAGACCAGTCTGGGCTACAAAGTGACCCCAAGGCCAGCCTGAACTGCATAGCAAGACTCTGTTTCTAGAAGACCAAAAAGAAAAAAAAAAAAAAAGAGGAAAGAAAAGGAAAATTAAAGCGATTATCTTAGAATGGAATATAATCACACATTTGTTTTATAATGTACATCTGCAATAAAGCAGAATGCATAACCAGCACCACATTGAATTCAGGGGCAGAGTGAGAGTTGGGGAGTTTTTAAAAAATTACTCGTATAGTACTTATTACTGCTTTAGCATATGTAAGGTGCTATCTTTTAATTTTAGTGTGTTATCTTTAGTAAATGTAAATGTCATAGTTAGATTAACTAGTGATTTTCCCAGCTGCTTAAAAATATGACGGTAAACATTTTTGTTCCCTTTGCCTAGCTGCAAAAGGAATGATTTTAAGAAAAAAAAATTCACTTAATGATTATGTGAAATAAAGACTTATTAGAAATTTCAATTTGTAGAAGGTTGATGCATGTTTATAGATGAAAATAATAATTTTTTCAGCACTTCTGACTTCATTCCAAGTATATTTACTTATAAAATGCTTTGTTTATAAACCAGTTGATATCTTGTTAACTGTAAATATTTTAAATTGTATCAAGTAAACTTAATAGTCACAGTTTTTATATAAAGATGTGAGCATATGTTTAAGTAGCATTTTAATGTGGTTAAATATGTAATCACTATACAAATTTGCAAACTTATTCTACTAATACCTTATAAATGAGTTCATGATTTTAATTTACACTGTAGAAATTATTTCTTCAGATGATCTCAGTGTCACTAAGCTTTGTACCATACTGTACCACAGTGAAGGGAGCAGTAACAGTGTCAGTTCAGAGAAGTTAAGTACAAATAAGAGAAGTAGTGAAGACCACAGGAAGGACAGCAAGTGTAGGATCATTTTCCATTATGGACCTTTCCAGGGAACAGCCAGGTAAAATCAAGCAATCCTTTGTTCAGCCTTTTGAAATGTCTTAACCCTTAGATATTCCTCCTTTTCACTACTATTTGCTTTTTCTGCAGAGGTTGTTGGATGGATGTATGGGAACTAATGTCCCAGGAATGCAGGGATGAAGTAGTTTTAATCGACTCTAGTTGTCTTTTAGAAACACTAGAAACATATCTTCGAAAACACAGGTAAGTCCAAGATCATTGTGATATGGTATGGAGGGACTGGGGATTTAGCTCAGCGGCACAAATGCTTGCCTGGCAATTATGAGGTCAAGAGTTTGATCCCCAGTACAAAAACAAACAAAACAAAAAACCCACAATGATATGGTGTGGAAGGTGCCTTAACTGTCAGCTGTGGCCCAGCACTGCCTACCTTTGGTGATAGTTCTCCAGCCTTTTCACTGGCACTTGGCCCTTGATGGAGCTTATTGTCAGGGTGGGCAATTCCTGTATGAGATGCTTCTCAGCCTTGTTTGAGTCATGTTTTTTTTTTTTTTTTTTTTTTTTAAATTTTAGCCTCTTGCTTTCATACTAGCCTTTCAAGAAACATAGACTGATTGAAATAACTAAAGTATATTTAGTCATTTTGGAAACCAACACGCTGTTTTTATCATACAGTAATGATGGCACTTGCAAAATTATAAAGTGAAATTAGCAGTTTTTACTTGGTAATTGTTTGAAGTATTTTAATTTGTTTGCCAAAACCTTTAAATAGAGTTGGAACTTGTGTGCTTTATATACCATAAATGTAACTTCAGATTTTTCTTTTTAGATTACTGCTTTTACAAAGGAATTCTAATTGTCATGAACGTTTGGAAATTCATAGGGAGGGAGAATGCAATAGGAAAGGGAGCCATCTAGAGGCAGGACTCTTGGTGCGAGTTCTGCAGTTACACTTTTGTCTCTTGCTGGGTTTGTGGTTGTGTTCTTTGACTTTGGGACAGATTATATGATTACTTTGAGGCTGCTTCTAAAAATAGGCAAATGCTAAGACTGGAGGTACCAAGATTGTTTCTTTGTAAGCAGTGAGCTGATGACTTGCTTATTTGCCTTTTTGTTTGGTTTTACTCCAAAGCATAGACAGTATATCAGTTGAGCCAGGGATATACCTCAGTGGCAGAGTGCCTGCCTGGCTAGTAAAGGTTGTGAGTTTGATCCCTGGTACCAAAAAAAAAAAACCAAAAAAACAAAAAAACCCCGAAAAACACTCAAAATGGGTCAGTTATTTGGAGTTGAGGGGGCTATAATAGACACAAAAAATACATCTTTCCTAATTAAATATTAAATTTGAATTGGTTAACCCAAAAGATAGAATTTTCGGGTATAATTATTACTTATCAGAGATAATGTTCTGGAGTTTACTGTGTTTGGGAATAATGTTTTATATTCATAGGAAAGTAGAGTTCATTTTATAAGTAGCTTAATCGGGGAGAGAAATTTGAGTAATTTAAGGGAGATAGATTTGAATTTGTGTTCTGCCCATAATTTTGTATGTTACTTGCCTTTGTGTGCCCTGAGACAAAAAGTGTGATAGCGCTTGCAAGTCTTCAGGATTTGTTGGGATTAAATTTCTGAGGGTTGGAGATACATTGTGAGATTTACTTGGAACAGGATGTGACAGTGGAGTAAGAACATCAGGAAATGCTTGCCTGCCAGCTTGCAGACAGTTCTCACGCCTGTTTCTAGTCTTGTCTCAGGTACAGGTTTTGAGGTTTTGAGGTATAGGTTTTGAGGTATATAGTCAGTTGAAAATGATTCCTAAATGTGCAAATATGCATTTACCTTTTGGGCGGTCTCCATCTTTTTTTTATATCACTTTATAATGAAAATCTAATTACTTTTTTAACCAGTTAAATATTACAGTAGTACACCATTAGAAATGAGGTGTTAGGAAACCTCTGCCTTATGTTCTTAAAAATTTATGTACAGTGGAACTTCTGTAAACAAGAGAAACCATATGCTTTTGTGTGTGTGTAAATTTTTTCTGTGTGCCTTGGATTGAATGTAGGGCTTTTAAAATGCTAAGCTCGTGCTGTGCCACTGAGCTACACAGCCGGTACCATATTATTTTTTGTTGCTGTTTTATATTTTGGCACAGGGTCTCACTTTGTAGCCCAGGCCAGCATCAAACTCAAAATTTCCTTTTTCTTTTTCCTTTTTATTGTGATAAAAAGAATAGAAAACATATTTATCCTCTTAACAGTTTATAAGTGTGCATTACAATTTTGTTAACTGTATCATTTTATGAAAGATTCCTAGAACTTTTTCATCATATGTGACTAAAACTGTACCCATTGAATAACATTCCTTGTTTCTTCTTCCCCGTTACCTTTGGCAGCATATCATCTTGACTTTCTGTTTCTGTGAAATACGTGGAATCTGATAGTATTTGAATTTTAGTGACTGACTTATTTCACTTGATGTAATATCTTTATATGTTGTAGCATATAAAAGGAGTTCCCTCTTTTGGGATGGGGTTCTTTGAGACAGTGTCTTTCTGTGTAGTCAGGTTGACCTTGAACTCACTAGCCCTGACTGGCCTGAAATTCATAATGATCCTCCTGTCTCAGCCTTCTCTGAGTGATGAGATTACAGTTGTGTGTTACCACATCCAATTTGTGAGGTTTTTGCTTGTTTTTATAATTGTTTCTTTTTTTTTAATCGGTACTGGGGATCGACCTTACCGCCACGCACTTGCGAGGCAGGCACTTAAATGCCGCTAAGCTAAATCCCCAGCCTTGTTTTTAAAATTTTTTCATTTGGGATTTGTTTGTTTGTTTTGTTTTGTTTTGTTTTTTAATTTCAGACAGGATCTCAATGCAGGCTGGCCTTGAACTCAATATTGTAGCCCAGGCTGGCTTGAACTCACAACAGTACTCCTGCCTCAGCCTCCCAAGTACTGTGATACCCAGCCTGTTTTTGTATTTTTAGGACAGGGTCTTGCAGTGCTGCCCAGCCTGGCCTGAAACTTTTGTCTCAGCCTGGTTGGTAGCTGCCAGCACCCAACTGCGGCGTTTTGTGATACTAGGGGTTGAGCCCAGGGGAGCTGTAGTATGGGGTTACATTCCCAGCTCTTTATTTTTAATTTTGGGACAGGGTCTTGCTAAGTTGCTTCAAACTTGTGATTTTCCCACTTAGCTTCCCAAGTAGCAGAGAGCTGGTGGGTGCCACATGCCTGGCTTAATTGTGGTTTTGATTTGCATTTCCCTGGTGATTAGTGATGTTTAACATCATTTCGTATGCTTTGTGGGCGTTTGTATGGCATCTTTGAAGAAATGTCTATTCAGTTCCTTTGCCTATTAAAAAAATATTTTTTGCTGCCCTGGGGAGCGAACCCAGGGTCCTCATGCATGCTAGGCAAGTGTTCTACCACTGAGCTACACATATTCCCAGCCCCACGTTCCCCTCCCTTTCTTGTAGTACTAGAGGCTGAACCCCCAAGGCCTTAGTCCTGAGCTCCATCCCCATCCCTTTTTATTTTTGGTACCAGGGATCAAACTCATGACCTCGCACTTGCCAGGCAGGTGCCTATACCACTGAGCTAAATCCACAGCCTTTCCTTTTTATTTTTGAAACTGGCTCTTGCTGTGTAGTCCAGGCTGGCCTTAAGTTCAGTATGTAACCTAGGCTGGCCTTGAACTTGAGATATTCCTACCTCAGCCTCCTGAGTGCTGGGATTACAGGTGTGTATCACTATAACTCACACAAATAGCTCTTAAAGTGGAGATACCTAATATTTTATAATATCCAAATACTATATTTTATGTAATATCCTAATATCCTTAACACTTAGTATTTTCTGGGCATGCATTTTATGGGTAAATGGTAGGACCATTTGATATCAGTTTTTTCTGTCTTACATTTTTTTTCTATGCACCTTCATTTCAATTCCCTCTGCATCATTCTTCTAGGCCATGTGCTTTTCGGGTTTGAAAGTCATTTCCAAATAATGATCTAGCCATATTCATGTAATCCTTAAGTTTGTATTTACTTTACATATGTACATTTTGTTTCGTTCTGTCTTTTGAGATGAAGTCTTGCCATATTTCCTAGGATGGTCTCAAACTCCTGAGCTTATGTGATTCTCCTGCCTTAGCCTCCTTCAGTAGCTGGAACTACAGGCATGTGCCACCACACAGCCTTGTGTATGCAGGCTTTTTTTTTTTTTTTTTTTGTAACTTTAGATGAAGAGGGGAATGTCCTTGTCTAGAATACTGTTAGGTACTACATGGAAGAATTACACAGCCAGTTCTTACTTTATAGGTTTTTTTTCCCCCAACAGGTTTTGCACTGACTGCAAAAATAAAGTCCTCCGAGCATACAATATCCTTATTGGTGAACTTGATTGCAACAAAGAGAAGGGCTACTGTGCTGCGCTGTATGAAGGCTTGCGGTGCTGTCCACATGAGCGACACATACATGTTTGCTGTGAAACAGACTTCATTGCACATCTGTTGGGTCGTGCTGAGCCAGAGTTCGCAGGAGGGTATGAGTATGTAGTTTGCTAGAATGGGCTATCTAGCGCTTTGCTTCATTTTATACTGAAAGTTTATTTCTATCACTTTCTGCCTCAGTACATGAAATAATCTGTATAAAGCATTCTTATGTAAGCTGTGGTTTCTTAGTTGAATGAGTGAAAATACAGGAAAACTGTTCTTTGGTGTTTGGTTCAGTCCTCTGTTACTTCTTGCTTGAAGGGAGGCAGGCTTTTGTTTTGTTTTGTTTTGTTTTGTTTTGTTTGCTTTCATTATTATAGATTATTATTTTCACTTGAAAATGATTAGAGGAAAGTTTTCTTCATCCATCCATGCATTGGCATGTTTAGATTTTATTTACAGTGATAGTTTTTGCCTAGAAGTGTGATCTTTACAGCAGGGGGTTAAGAAATGCTTTATTTAATGTAATTCATGAACTGTGTAAAATTGTTATAAAAATATAAGAATACCTAAAATGCCATCTGTGTCTGTGTTGTGAAAATAAAATCAGAAGAAGTGTTCATAGAGTAAATGAAACTTGTTTCCCTTTGTTTTATAAATCTGTAACAGTCCTCATTTGAGTGCCTCTTTAAGGTACTCATTTTAGAATTCAGAGATCTCTTTAAAGGATCACCGTAACATTGCAGTGATTGCTGAAGGCTGGCCTAAAAGGCTTTTGCCCATGTTTGAATCACTTTGGTAGTATCTTTTTCCATTCTTTCTCAAAACCAAACAAAAAATAGGCATTTTTCTATCGTCGTTAAAAGGAGCTGTCATATCTCTTCTGAGGTTGACATAGAACTTTTTCTTTTTCTTCCTTTTTTTGGGGGGGGCAGGGATGTATGTGATACTGGGGATTGAACCCAAGGCCTTCACAAAGAGCTATGTCCCTAGCCTTTTTTTATGTTTTGAGAGAGTTGCTCATGCACTAAGTTTCCTAGGCTGTGCTCAAATTTGCATTCCTCCTGCCTCAGCCTTCCGGAGTGCTAGGATTATAGGCACATACTACCATGTCTGACTTCACATGTGACTTCTCTGTGCCCTAAAAAGCCATCTCTTTGGAGCCAGTTCCTGAATTACCTTATTTTTAGCAATATTAGGACTGAATTCTACTTGCATGTCTATTGCTCACTGGTTATATACATGTATGCTTGTATAGTTATATATACCTTGAGTGTACATGTGTCATTAGGTAAGCAGATTGTGTTTAAAACCTGAACTTGCAGATGTATTATTCACCTTTTACTGTTTCAATTAGGGGTATTAGGACTCAATGTATGATTCATTCTTCATATTAGGCGAAGAGAAAGGCATGCTAAGACAATAGATATAGCTCAAGAAGAAGTTCTAACATGCTTGGGAATTCATCTTTACGAAAGACTGCATCGTATCTGGCAAAAACTACGGGCAGAAGAACAGACATGGCAGATGCTTTTCTATCTTGGTGTTGACGCCTTACGCAAAAGCTTTGAGGTAAGAACAATGGGCTGCTTCTTTGTTCAAGATTGCTTAGTTAAGTTATTGGACTGCATCTTAAAATGAGCACCAGGGCCTCAGAACTGTGACCACTGATAAAGTTTTGTGGCTTTAGGTGGGAATGGGCTCTGAGGAACTTGGATTTAGAAGTCTGTGTTTTTGCAGAGTGTGGTGGTGCACTCTTATAATCCCAGCACTTGGAAGACTGAGGCAGGAGGATTTCCATGAGTTTGAGGCCAGCCTGAACTCATAGTGAGACTCTTGTCTCAAAAAAAATTGTTTTTTTTTTTTTTAATTTTCATCCTGTTATTTATCGAGCCTTATTTTTTAGACTTACTCAGAGTAGAAGACTAAAGTTGTTGATTTAAAAAATGCTACAATGAAACATAACTGATATAGTTAAAAAAAAAAAAAAACAGTAGCCAGGAATGGTTATTTACTCCTCTGATCCCAGATTTGGGAGGCTGAGACATGAAGATCATGAGTTTGAGGCTGGCCTGGGCTATATAATGAGTTCAAGGCTATACTACATATAGTGAGACCTCATCTCAAAAAACAAACTAACAAAGTTAAGAATAGCTGAAAAGCAAGCAATAAAACTAAAAGCCTTTAATGAGTCTCCTTTTGTCTGAGTAAGTAAATGCGGCTGGGAGTGTAGCTCAATGGTAGAATGTTTGCCTAGCATGTGCACAGCCCTAGGTTTGATTATAAGAAAACTTTTAGAGACAAGCTGGAGCCTCTTTATAATGCTATTATTGGATTTACTGCCTGTGGTTTGGTAACATTTTTTGTTATATCTTACAGAAATACATAAATATATACTTGGCTAGTGAGTATTTTGTATATACTAGGCATGGTTGTAATCTGTTAATTGGGTCATTAGTCCCTTTTAAGAATTAGATGAAAGCTTTTTCTATAAGTGTTCATCAGCTTTCAGCACCCTGTTCTGGAGAGTCTTTGAGATGGTTTTTGGTATTGGGAACTGAACTTAGGACCTTGAGCTTGCCAGGCAGGTGCTTATGTTGCTGAGCTATATCCCCTGTCTTGTTTGAGATGATTGATGGTAGTTTTTAGTTTTTAATTGTCTTTGTGTGTTTGCACCTTCAGAGATTAGGTCAACTAGGCAGACTAGTCTTTTTATTACGTGAAGAAATAAATGAATTTTTTTTTTTTGGTACCAGGGATCAAACTCACAACCTCGCACTTGCCAGGCAGGTGCTTATACCACTGAGCTAAGTCCCTGGCCCCGAAATAAATGAATTTTTATTTTGCTAAGTTAAAATTCTGAGATTTAAATTTACAGTATTGGGCCGGGGATTTAGCTCAGTGGCTTAAGCGCCTGCCTGGCAAGCGCGAGGTCGTGAGTTCGATCCCTGGTACCAAAAAAAAAATTTACAGTATTAGTAGTTTGAAATAGGAATGTGTGTAGATGTATTTTTCCAATAAGGATTAGTCGTAAATTGACTTCCTACATAGATTCTTAAGACTGTCATCATTTAGGATATTAAAATAGGCACAGGACCCTGGGTGTGATGCCTGGCACAAATATGGTGATGGTGGTGATAACGATAAGGATGAGGATTATACTAAAACTTAAAAATTCTTTATGGGGACTATCTGGTAAAGTTGTAGGATGAAATGTTACTCTGTTGCATGTGTTGTCATTTAAGTTTAACAATTATGGGAAAAATGAAGTTATATTCAATAATCATCTCAATTTTGTTTTTATAATAGATGACTGTGGAAAAAGTACAGGGTATCAGCCGATTGGAACAGCTTTGTGAAGAGTTTTCAGAAGAAGAACGAGTAAGAGAACTCAAACAAGAAAAGAAACGCCAAAAACGGAAGAACAGACGAAAAAATAAATGTGTGTGTGATATTTCTACTCCCTTACAAACAGCAGAAGAAAAGGAAGTAAGCCAAGAGAAGGTAATATTCTTTAGTATGAATTCATTAATGTATAGTATAATGTATATAATAGAATGTATTGCTTTAAGGTAGATTTGGGCGTTTTTGCTGTTTTTCCAGATGTCAGCTTCTGCATTGGTGTATTGGCTTTTATTATGTGAGCCACAGTTTTTTAATGTCATGCATTTGTTTTTATAAAGACAACACTGGGTAGTTATCTCTTTACCTGCTTTTAGTGTGCTGCCAGATTAACATCAAAGTATGAAATGTTGCCCCATACATGACCTAGAGCAGTGGTCAATATTTTGGTTACAAAATCCCTTTACAGCCTTCAAACTTAAGGTACCCCCAGTGGGCTTGGTGTGTGTGGGGTTATATCTATATCTCCATCTAATATTTTTATATATATATACACACACACACACACATACACATATAGATTGTGTGTGTATATATATTAATATTAGATGGAGATACAGATATATATAATATATATTAATATTAGATGGAGATATATATATATAATATTTATTTATTTTTTTTTTTTGGTGTTTTGGGCTATGTAGTATATAGGCTGGTTTTGAACTTACTATGTAACCCAGACTGGCCTTGAACTTAATATTTATTTATTTATTTATTTATTTATATATATATATATTTTTTTTTGGTGTTTTGGGCTATGTAGTATATAGGCTGGTTTTGAACTTACTGTGTAACCCAGACTGGCCTTCTGCCTCAGCCTTCTGAGGGTTGGAGTTATAAGTGTGCATCACCACACCTGGTCTTAAGAGCTTTTTAACATAGTTGTAGATACCCTTTGATACTACAGTTGACCACAGTGTTTCTGAAAGACTAATTATGATGCAGGATGATACTTCATCAATTACCGTTTTTTGTGGGGGGTACTGGGAATTGAACTCAGGACCTTGTGCATGTGAGGCAGGCTCTTGTGCTGCTGAGCTATATCACTGTCCCTAATGACCTTTTTGTACTGTTCTTTTGTTTGCTTATGTTTGGTTTTTGTGGTGCTGGGGGTCAAATGCTAGGTGACATTCTACCACTGAGCTATATACTTCTGGGTCTCATACTCTGTTAAATTAAAATTTTTTGGATTATATTGCACTTTGAATAGAACTTTTTACTTGTGGATGTTAACATCATACTTTGGAATTCATTTGAGAAATACTGGTTTACTGAGTTATGCAGGTCTCCTAGATACTGACATTTCATTGTACAATATCACATAATCAAATATGCTAAAAATCTGTTCTGAGCTAGGAATGGTGGCATGTTCCTGTAATCCTGGCTCTCTGGAACCTGAGGCAGGAAGTTTGCACATTTGAGTCCAGTCTGTGCAACTTACAACCTGTCTAATAATAGAAAATAAAGTCGGGCCAAGAATGTAACTGAGTACAAAGGTCCTGGGTTCAGTTCCCCTTGCTGGGGGAAAAAATTCACTACTATCTATTGAAAAATCTCGAGCATTATATTTGCATGTGGTGGTGCACACTTGTAGTCCCAGCTACTCTGAGGCTGAATTGGGAAGATCACTAGCACCCATGAGTTGAGGCCAACCTGGGCTCAAGAGAAAAAAGTCTTAAATGTTAGGATGCTGGACCAGGGATGTAACTCAGTGGCACAGTGCCTGCCTGGCAAGTGTGAAGCCCAGAGTTTGATTCCTGGTTCCAAAAAAGAAAATAGAAAAAAAAAAAAATCCCTCCTCCTCTAGTGCCTCTTAAATATTAGGATGCTTCAGGTTTGCAATGCCGTATGTTTTCAGAATTCTGTTACAGAATCTGAATTTTGTCATTGAAAATAGAATGTCCATTTCTCCCTCTATTCAAAACGACAGACTGATTTCATTTCTGAGGAAATGCCTGCTGAGTATCCAAGTCTGAATAACCATACTTTGTTTCTCAGTCATTCTTTCAAGTGAAATGGAAGTTCCAGGAAAACAGCAACTAGTTGAGCTTGTGACTCAAGCAGTTAGCCAAGTGTGTTCCTTGAGAGAGCCCTTATATTCAGCACACGACAGAGGTACTTGAAGCAGACGGCCCATCTGTCACAGATGATTAAAACAACCACTCTTTACTGTTGATATCTAAGAAAGTTAGTATTTTTTACTGCTTCATCAAAGACATTCCCAAGTGAGATGTCCTTTTATTTATTTGTGCCGAGAATATTTGTCAGATGAGTACAGTGACTTGTAGTACAACTCTGCTGCCACTGCCTTGATTTGTGCTAAGGCACCATTGCTTTTGTACTGTCAGTGTGTCCCAAAAAAAGGATTTTAAGTATTCTGATAAAAATAGTGTTGACCTAGAGAACCTCCTCCCTTGGGGTCAGTGGACCACACTTTGAGGGGGCTGCTGTCCGAGACTTAGTTGATACCATTGGCTCTTAATGTGCTTTCCACTGATTAACAGTGTTGAGGTGGCTTAGGGATCTTTCATGAGAATAATCATTCTAGTTGTTAATTTCACAATTTTTATCTAATTAGCTAAAGGTATTCAAATGTAGCCAGTTACGGAGATGAAGGTTTTTACTATCTTTTAATGTTAATCTTTAAAGGAAACAGACTTCATAGAAAATAGCTGCAAAGCCTGTGGCAGCACCGAAGATGGGAGTAGTTGTGTAGAAGTCATTGTTACCCATGAAAACACATCATGTACCTGTCCTAGCAGTGGCAGTCTTTTGGGGTCCCCTAAAATAAAGAAAGGTAAGTAAATAATTTTTTAAAGTGAACTTTCTTTTTTTTTTAAGACAGGCTGTCACTATGTAGTTGAGGCTGATCTGGTACTTGGGGCAGTCTTTCTGCCTCAGCCTTCTAAGTGCTGAGATTACAGGCCTGTACCACCACACCGTTTAAAATAAACTCTTACGTCTGTTCCTTTAAATGTAAGAGGCTGGACCAGGGATATCGCTCAGTGGCACGGTGCCTGCCTGGCAAACGTGAGGTCCTGAGTTTGATTTCCAGTACCTAAATAAATAAATGTAAGAGATTTTGGAGATTTAAAATTTAAATTTTTAATCTAGAATTAAATTTTGGAATCTAGAATTTTAAAATTGCTTATAGATCTCCCAAGTCATAATTTAGTCATATACTTAATATTTCTTCTTTATGTTGTTTGATTTGTTACTGTTTGACAGAAACAAAAAGGTGTAAACCTCTAACATTTTTGTTAATTTTTGCCTACTTTTCATTTTTATTTGTTGTTAACAGAGTCTCACTATATAGTTCAGGCTGGCCTCGAACTTACTATGTAGCCCAAGCTGGCCTCGAACTTACTGACCTGTGTCAGCCTCCTCTAAGTGCCATGCACCACCATGCCTGGCTTGCCTACTTTAAACCATCAATCTTGAAGTTATTTCTCTGGTTCACTCTTTGTCCGAGTATAATTGGTGTGTTAACTGTAAGTCTCATGATTTATCCTCAGGCATATCTCCACACTGTAACAGTAGTGACTGTGGATACTCGTCTAGCATGGAAGGGAGTGAAACAGGTTCTCGGGAGGGCTCGGATGTTGCCTGCACTGAAGGCATTTGTAATCATGATGAACACGGTAGGTTCAGATTCATATCTATACTTTCTGATGATTTCTACTCCATGGCTGACTTAAAAGCATAAGTAAAGATTAGTACTATTACTTCCAGCTGATGACTCCTGTGTTCATCACTGTGAAGACAAAGAAGATGATGGTGATAGTTGTGTTGAATGTTGGGCAAATTCTGAAGAGAACAACACAAAAGGAAAAAATAAAAAGAAGAAAAAGAAAAGCAAGATGTTGAAATGTGATGAACATGTAAGTGTTACCTTGCAATATTAGACATTTGTTATTGAGAACAACCTGTTTTCCTTAAAGTGACATGCACATCTCAGCTGCTAGCATTAATTTTTGGTTTGGTTTGGTTTAGTTTTTTGAGACAGGATCTCACTATGTAGTGCCGGCTGCCCTTGAACTCACCTGATAGCCCAAGCTGGCCTCCTGCCTCAGCCTTTTTAAGTGCTGGGGTTATAAATGTTTGCACCCACACCCAGTGGATTAATGTTGAGTATTTCGTGAATTTCTATTGATTGCTCATCTTGTGTGTGTTTGTATAGGATTATTTGCCCAAAAGTCCATGTGAGTCATAAATCCAATTCATTCTTTTCATATTATTTTTTAATTTATTAGCTATGTAATATTGAATATTTATTTAGTTTTCCCATTTGTAAAATAGGAAATAATAGATTGTATAGTACTAGGTTTTTTTGGCAGATGCTGAGAGATTATATGGCAGGTTAGCAAAGCAGCTGGGGTGTTGTAAGTACCTAGTAAATACCAGCTGCGGCTGTTAACTCTATTCCTTATGTTCCAACAGCTCCATTTTTTTTTTTTTTTTTGTACTGGGGATTGTACTCACTGCCTGGGCACTGAGCTATATTCCCAGACCTTTTATTTTGAAATAGCATCTTGCTAACGTAAAGCAGTCTGGGCTTGAATTTGCAGTCCTCCTGCCTCAGCTTCCCAGAGTGCTGGAATTACATTTGTGCACCACCATGCTGCCTATATTTTTGTTTTTAAGAATACTAATTGCTATGATCCTCTGCCTTTTTACTGGGGAAAGCTTTTGCTGTAATTCCAGATCCAGAAACTTGGAAGCTGTATTACAGATCCAGGCAATCGAGAGACCTCAGGAAATACCGTGCATACAGTTTTTCACCGTGACAAGACCAAAGATGCACATCCTGAAAGCTGTTGCAGTGCTGAAAAGAGTGGGCAGCCACTGCCTTGGTTTGAGCATAGGAAAAATGTACCCCAGTTTGCAGAACCTACAGAAACATCATCTGGTCCTGATTCCGGAAAAGGTGCCAAGAGCTTAGTTGAACTCCTTGTAAGTAGTCCATGATGTCTTTCTGTGGATGTGGGGATAGTGTCTCAAATGGACAGTAGAGAGGAGCTTTTAAGAAATGAAGGGCAGAACTCTATTACAGTCTGCTGACTTTTTCTGCTCATGGCTTATGCAGCCACTCTGGAGCACATTTTCTTGTTCTCAGAGTTAGACTTACTGGAACAAGATAGATACAGTGTCATTATAGGAATCTGCCTCCTTGAAGACAGTTATTTTGAAGCAGATTTTCCCCAAGTGGCAGTTGGTGGTATGCACCTTTCCAGATCAATTGATTGATGGATCTTTCTTTCTTTTTCTTTTTTTCTTTTTCTTTCTCTCTCTTTTTCTTTCTTTCTTTCTTTCTTTCTTTCTTTCTTTCTTTCTTTCTCTCTCTCTCTCTCTCTCTCTCTCTCCCTCCCCTCCCCTCCCCCCCTCTCTTCTCTTCTCTTCTCTTCTCTTCTCTTCTCTTCTCTTCTCTTCTCTCTCTTTCTGTCTGTCTGTCTGTCTGTCTGTCTGTCATCTTTTTGAGACAGGGTCTCACTATGCAGTTCAGGCAGGCCTTGGGCTCACATTGTAGCCCAGGCTAGTCTTGAACTTGCAAATGATTCTCCTGCCTCAGCCTCCCAAGTGCTGGCCAGTTACTTTCTTTAAGTATCATGTAGACTAAAAGCATAACTGAGCTTTTCCAGAGCTTTCATAATTGATACCAGCTCTTGAGGCTTCAAATGAATTACACTGGATTCCAGATGACTCAGCTTATAGTTTTAAGTTCAAGACCAGCCTGGGCTACATAGTAAGTTCAAGTCCAGCCTGAACTACATATTGAGACCCTGTCTCAAAACTAAAAGACAACAAAGTCCTTAAAAATCTGGTACAAGTCACTTTTTTTTTTCTAGTCACTTTTTAAGGACATAGAATAAACTTTTAGACATGTGGAATAAATTGTAGGTTCAAGATTTCAAATCAAATCGAGTTGGATTTTATCTTTCCTTATTATTAAGACAAAGTGACTTGCTGAATCTGTAAACACTCCAGTTGTTGGCTTTGTATGACTGAATTGAAACAAATGTATGACATTTTAATTTTTTGCTATCTCTTATAAACATAGCATCTTGCATCCTTAAATTCAGAGTCTTAACTACTCCTTTAATTTGCAGGATGAGTCTGAATGTACTTCAGATGAGGAAATCTTTATCTCACAAGATGAAATACAGTCCTTTATGGCTAATAACCAGTCTTTCTACAGCAATAGAGAACAATACCGACAGCATCTGAAGGAGAAATTTAATAAATACTGCCGCTTAAATGACCACAAGAGGCCCATTTGTAGTGGCTGGTTGACAACAGCTGGAGCAAATTAAATAAATAAAATAGCTCTGTCTTTCAATGAAACACTCAAGATGACTACTGCGCCTTCTCTTTCAAAAAACTCTTAAATTTAGTGACTTATGGCAAAATTTTATCTTAAATCAATGTGATTCTTTCTTGTTTTGGGAGATGGTGGAGGTAACTTCATTAGTTTGTTCTTTCTTCAGGCTTGTGTCTTTAGTTGCGTGGCTGCACAGGCCTGCCATATGATTTAAGCCATCTCTTTTCATTAAATGTTTCTCTTCCTGTGAGACTTACTAAAAAGCAACTTAGTGGCAAAAAGTAATGTACTTATACTTCTGTACAGAAATGACAATGAGCTGAATATATGGTTTTACAAAGTAGACATCCACTTGCGAAATGTTTGGATGTGATGTTAAAGCGCAATGTGCAAAATTTAAAATAAAGAATATTTATTAATACGCATAGTAGAATTTGGTGTACATGTTTCTACTTAATGTGTGGTAGTACTTTAGTATTTCTCACTTGTAGGTAGCCAGTGTTGATGTAACCTCGAGAGTCTTTTTTTTTTTTTTTTTTGGTACCAGGGACTGAACTTATGACTTCCTGCTTGCCAAGCAGACATTATGCCACTGAGCTAAATCCTTAGCCCGCCAGTGTTAATGTAAAGGATGAAGAGTAAATGAAGGGCTGAAGATTTGGCTCAGTGGCATAAGTACCTGCCTAGCATGCCCAAGGTTGTGAGTTTGATCCCTAGGATTTAAAAAAAAAAAAAAAAGGGGTAAATGAGAGCCAGGCATGTTGATGCACTCCTGTAATCCCAGCATTTGGGAGTCTGAGGCAAGAGAATCACCGTGAGATCAAGGCCAGCCTGGGCTACATAATGAGTTTAAGGCCAGCCTCAATTACATAGCAGACCCTGTCTCAAAAAACCATTTTAAAAAAAGCAAA
>PVJX010004793.1:0-84410 GCA_004027295.1 Dolichotis patagonum
TAAATAGCGAGTTTCATTAAAATTACCCACACAATTTGTACTGTGATCTGTTATTTTTCCCCAGTCATCAAATGCAGGAGAATCTGTGTGCTGTGCAGGCAGGACTGGAAGTCAGTGAGTTGTTACCTTGCTTGCTGTCTTCTTGGTTTTACAAGACCCAAGGAGGAAGCCCCCATCCAGTGCATTGAAGTCCATTAAAGAAGGGCTCTTGGAGGGGCTGTGGGGAAAAGGAACCCTTCTTCACAGTTGGTGGGAGTGTAGACTGGTACAACCACTGTGGAAATCAGTGTGGAGACTCCTCAAAAAACCTAAGACTAGAGGTCCTTATTCAACCCAGCCATTCCCCTTTTGGATACCTTCCCAAAAGAATTAAAAACATCATATCACAGTGATGTGTGTGCGCCCATGTTCATAGCAGCAGAATTTGCAATAGCCAGATCTTGGAAACAACCTTAATGCCCATTGACTGAGGAATGAATAAAAAAGATGTATTTTCACACAGTGGAGTACTACTCAGCCATAAAGAATGATAAACTGGAGACTTACAGGTAAATGGATGCATCTTGAGAACATACTCATAAATAAGATGTGTAAACATTGTATTGTTTCATTAGTGTAAGAAACTGAAAGAAAACATATATAAAAATAATAGTTAAGATAGTTTATATTACTGATTTCTCGAGTTCACTGAAGAGAAAGATTTGTGCTGATAATGTTTGGACAATTGAATGCAGATGTCTTATGCTCTGGGGATGTCTTATGCTCTGTCTTATGATGTCTGTCTGCAGATGTCTTATGCTCTGTCTTATGATTAGGGGATGACACTGTGCAACACATGCACATTTGCCCCTGATTGTCGTGTTTTGACATTTAAAAAAAAAAACCAAGGAAAGTAACAAAAGCAAAAAAGAAAAGAAAAAAAAGAAGGGCTCTTGGCTGAGCCCTGGAGTCCTGGAATCCCTCTTGTAAGCACAATCCAAGCCTAGTTAGTTTCTCCTTGCTTTTGCAGTGGACTGACACTTCCTTATTCCCTCTGTGCCCCTGGCTAGGTACAGAGAAAAGTGAACACAACCCTTTCCCTTGACTGTCTCACAGTCGGGGTGAGGGTGGGACTGCAGTATGTCCAGAAAGCTCTCTGAATATAGTGCAGTTCTGTGTCCCTGTGCAGTAGCATGTAGTGGGATTCAGGACATTGGGCGATAGCTGAATTGGCACTTAAAGAATTTGCCAGGAGGGGCTGGGGATTTAGCTCAGCGGCATAAGTGCCTGCCTTGCAAGCGTGTGGTCCTGAGTTTGATCCCTGGTACCAATTTAAAAAAAAAAAAAAAAGAATTTGCCAGGGGAGAAGCATAGTCAAGCAAAGGCAAGAGTCATGCCTGGGTGGCCGGGGATGTAGCTCAGTGGCATAAGCGCCTGCCTGGCAAGCGCAAGGTCCTGAGTTCGATCCCTGGTCCCCCCCCCCAAAAAAAAAGTGCCTGGTAAATGATGCCGTTTGTGTGCCTGAGCCAGGACGATCAGCAGGAGATGAAGCTGGGGCCAGACCTGATGGGTCTTGGGTGGGTTGCTAAGGAGTTTGGACCTTCTGTGGGTGGTGGGTTTTCTGCAGACCACCACCAGAGTGGCCGAGAAACATTTCGAAAGGAACCGCAGCTCTGTGGAGAGGCTGTAATATCACGGGTCTTTGTGGAGGCAGAATTCTGGAGTGATGCAGAACTGCTAAGTGCTCGTGGGCAGTGGCTGAGTCAGCTGAAGGGGGAAGAGAAGTGGCAGGGTGCGGGCCGAGGCCCAGCCTACTCGCTGCTGGCCCAGAAGCTGCTGTGACACATGCCTGAAGGCCAGCCGTGATGGAAAGCTGGCTGTGCGGCACAGCCCCAGTGTCCCTGTTAGTTCTCTGATTGGGCCATTTACCTTTCCGAATCCTGTTGAGAGGTAATTTTTCTCCAGGTTTCTCTCTGAGTTCTCTCAAGAGGGCACGTTTGGGGTGCTGAGATAGGAAATACACCCTGCTGCTCCCCCACCCCAGCCCCCCAGTTGGAGCTGGAGAAGCTGTGAGCTGCGCTGGCGGGAGCTGAGCACAGCTGCCACTGTCGTCTGGGCCGGCTCCATGCCTCCCTCGGCCAACAGGTCTCCCAGCGGGCAGAGCAGTAAACTCCCTCATCCTGCTGGCAGCTTCGGGAAGTGAGGACATGGCTGGGTACCAGGGAGGGGGCTGAACTGGAAAGCAGAGGCTTGGGCAGAATCAGGAGATCAGGATGAGTAAGAAGAGTACAAGATGCAGGGTCCTCCACATCTTGGCCACCCCTATCTAAGTTAGGGAGGATCCTGAATACAAGCTTGTCTTCAGTCTGCCATGCTCCCTAGCCCCCCGGCCCCTCACCCCATGGGCCCTTTCCATGGTCTCTGGGAGGTCAGGCACCCTGGGAGGCACGAAGCCACCCAGATATTTACTGGAGCCCACAAACACCCACTCTGTGACCACGATGCTGGTGCCTCACCGGGCGTCCCTGGTGCCCTGGAGACCATATATGACTGGCTGGCAGTGTATTAAGGGCCACATCCTTCCTGACCCCTTAGCTTCCTTCCCCTGCATCTAGGCCTTGTTCACCCTATGGCTTTTCAAGAGAATCATTTTCTAGCCCTTTCGCCTTCCCTGCGGGCTCTCCTCCTGCCCACTGCTAGTCCTCTGTGCCTCTTCTCTTCCTCTTAATGCCTACCTTCCCTCAAGGAGGGCACTGAAGATTTCTAGCAGCTGATTTCTCTTTCCCATCCTCTGGGTAAAGGGGTTACTGTTTCCTGTTTCGCACATCTGGTTCACTGCTCCCAAAGGCACAGTCCTGGAGGCTAAAGTTATTTATCGAGATCCTGTGTTAGCAGGACTTTTGTTTCTTCAAGGGAACTTAGAGTAAAACCTTGGAAGTTACATGTGTGGCCTAAGTCATTTGAGAGATGAGGAAACTAGTCCAGAGGAGTGACGTGGCTTTGTCCACACTCGTACAGCAAATGAGACAGCTGGGACTAGAACAGGTCTTATATTCACGTCCTCCTGGGCAGCTGCAGCTGCTGTAAACATGGAGCACAGCTATGCACAAGGCACTCTGTCCCCGCATTTTAAAGGACTAAGAGATGTGGTGCCTTCAATACCTCAGATCCACAGTCCAGGAAGGGCCATGACAAGACGACCAGGCAAGGCTGGTAGGATCAGTGCACTAAGCAGGTTCAACCTGAGTTCAGAGGATGGACGGTTTTCTTTTGGCACTGGGCCAGAATGGAGGAGCCTCATGATGTGGGAAGAACTCAGGACCAGATTTTCTGGTCTGTGACTTTGGGAGGGGCATCCTGTGTTCTCATCTGTAAAGTGAAATTTAGACAAGGGGCTCCTTCTGAAGTCCACCCTGGTGCTGTCTGTCTTGTTCTGGGAAGGAAAAGCTAGAGTTATCTCCTCCTCACCCCACCCCCAACACTTTCACTCTAAACTCCTCAGGTCAGGGGCCATTTGAAAGGCTGATCAATTCATGAACTCTCAAAGATAGCAGAGGTCTGTTCTAGGGAGGGAGGCCTGAGGGGCACTATTGATTGTCTCCTAACCCAGTGACAGTAGGAATTTGGGATGTCGTGGCATAACATGATATAGAAGGGATCCTGTCAATCTGTGACCCCTCCTCACAAAATAAAAAGAGAAGAAAGGGAGAGAAAGAAAAATAGAAGGAAGGAAGGAAGGAAGGAAGGGGAAAGAAAAGAAGAGGAAACAGCAGAAATGGGCAGAATTGATGAGGAACAGAGGGGCCCTTTGGAGGTCAGGGACCTAGTGGCTTCAGGATGGATTATGATTCCTTCCTGAATTGAAACACAGAAGGTACAGGACTTGCACACTCCTGCGGTAGAGAATGGCACCAGTAGCCATTGGGCCCGAGCAGGGGAAGCTGGAGCAGCAGTGGAGGTCTTCTCAGGAGGCCCAGGAGAAACCATGCATCTGAGGTGATGCAACTGCAGGCAAATGTTACCAGCCTCCAGCTCAGACTGGGAGGCTGCTCAGGGGCTGGAGCTGGAGTCCCGACAGTGTTCCCCAACTCACAACTGAAAAAGGGCTAGAGAAACCAGGAGGAAAAAAGAAAACACTGAGAGAAGAGAGGACATCCAGAAAAGATTAGCCAGGGAGAGGAAACTGAGGGAAAAAAGCATTGCTACTAGGCTGAAGGAGGAGAGGGTGATGAGCCCAGTGGAGCAGGGGGAGAGGGGAGGAAGGCCAGGCGGGCGTGGCCAGGAGGGGAGTAGTCCCAGTACTGGTGGTGACAGATGGGTGGACACAAAGAGAAGAGCTTCGGGGAAGACAGATGGATGGGGGAGGGAGGAGAAAAGGCTGGGGGTGGGGGCGGACCCTAATGAGATTGGAGATGGGCTCTGCCTAAGGAGAGGTGAGTGTGGAAGGAGAGAACAGAGGCCTTAAGAGACAAAGGCAGAAAGCCTAGGGGGCCAGGGCGTGGGGAAGGGGGGCTCCCTCTCACCCTGGGCTGGCAGCAAAGAGAGTGACAGATTGTGCAGTTAGCCAGAGTGGAGACCCGCTGTCACCTTCTAGGAGCACAGAGACAGACCGACAGAGACACATGCAAACGGACCAGGAGAGAAACTCAGAGATGAAGATACTCCAAGATATACTGCCACTTTCCAAAAACAACATCTTCTACCCAGGCTCCTCCTACCTGCATTGCTTCCGTGACCCCAACATGGCCAGTTTCTGACAAAATAGCACCCCAGCTGCTGGGCTACTCCCAGGGAAGGGTCAGGCAGTGTGGCACAGTGAGGGTTAACACCGTCTGCTCTCCCTGCCAGCCGCCTGCCTGGTTGGGTCCCCAGGGTTCCTCACATATGTCACCCCCTCTCTTGCCAAACCCACTGCTTCCCAGCTCCTCCAGGCCCTCCGGTACCCTCAAGGACTGGGCCCAGCCCCTGTGTCTTCCCTACCCATCAAATTCCCTCCCTTAACTACTACCTCCCTGGCCAGTGGGGGATAGACATTTGTGAATCATGATCTGAAATAGTGAATGCCTATAAAGTATAAAATCATGAAGACATATTCATTTTCCTGCCCTCAAGCCCTGTTCCTCTAGCCCTCCTTATAGCAAAGTCCCTCCGCCCCAGGGCTCTCCTTGCCCCTTGGGCCCAGGTATGCGGGCAACCTAAGCTGACCTCAGAGGTCACCCCAGCTTCCTTCAACCCTAATGCCTCAGATGCAATACGTGGATGAAACATCTTGCCACCTTTACATCATTGCACAAATGTGGGGCACTCACTTTGAGCCCTTTGCACTTTTCCCAGCACTCTCTCAACTTCCCCAGGATGTTACAACAGGCCTTGGAGAAGGTCATATTATCTCCATTTCAGGTACCAAAGTAAAAGCCAGCTAAATGACTTGTCCAAGGTTCCTAGGCCTTGGACTCAGCTCTAATTGACCTCAAGTTCAGTAGATGTAGTAGAGCTTTCCACCGTGCCATGATTTTAGCTCCTCTTTGTCACATGAGTAGGTTCATTTCAGCTATTCCCCTAAGGAACAAAAGCTGAATCACTTTGGGCAGTGTGGAGCGGGGGGCCCAGAGTCCAGGATGCTGGGCTGACAGATGCAGAGGGGACAGACATGTTCCCCAGAGCACTCGTTCCCTCACATCCGCCATCAAACCTCAGCATGCACGAGAGACATCTCAGGCTCCATGCTTCAGGGATAGAGGTGGCAGGGTTAAAGCACCTTATATAATGTCTACACTGAGAGAGGCTGGCAGGAGAAGTTTGACTCCTTCCCTACTTCTCCACCCATACTGCCCGTTTGGCTCCTTTCTGCTTCAAGAGTCTGTCTAGGTTCTGCTAATGTTGTCCTCAACATCTTACCTTCAGGACCTGGCCCCCCATCACAGTCCCTCACCTTCGTCCTTCTATCTATCATGTCTCCCCCACCTTTCATGGTTTTTGTTTCCCCACAACTGTCTTCTCGGCTTCTCCCATGTACCTGTGTCTTCCTTCTGTCTTGGGGGCTCCCTCAGATTCTGTCTCCCAGTGTCAGGGTCTCCCCATCACCAAACAGCTGTTTTCTCCATGTCTGCCTTCAGCCCACTCTATGTCTCCTAATGTTTCCTTTCTCTTTTCAGGTATCTACCCAGTCTCTGTCTTCCTCTATGCCTTGTATCTCTGAGTGTCCCTCATCTTCCCTTTTATCTGTCTCCCTTATGTCTCCACCTCCGACTGCGACTTCCCGTGTCTGTGGCCCTTCTGTGTCTGTTCCCCCATGACTCTGGTCTTGCACCTCTTAAAATCTCTCCATGGCTCCCCATGTCCCCTTCATCATTTCCCTGTGCTTCCCCTGTCTCTCTCTCCAACTCTCATTCTTTCTGCAGCTCCATCTCCCCCATGGCACTCTCTCCTGAGTCTCTCGTTCTCCCAATTTCTGGATGGGTTGGAGGGCAGGAGGGTGGGGGAGGTAGAATTGTTGTTGCTGGGGGCTCATTAGGTGGAGATTGGTTTTTAATCAGCACCATGGCAATGATGATGCAAGAACTGAGACGCCACCTGATCCCCTGCCCCCCCCAGCCCCCCTCCTCAAGCCTCCTTTTCCCTCCAGCTCAGCCCATCTGCTGGCGCCCGGGCACCTGTCTGGGCCTGCCCAGGTGGGAGTTGGCACCTCCCAGATCTAGGGGTGGGGAGAGGAGTGGGAGCTTGGGGAGGAATTATGGAACTCCCCTTAGGGAATACCTCACCCTGGAGGAAGCCCAAGAAAGGTTGATCGGCCACAGGGAAGTGATAAATCTCTCCCACAGCCTGAAGGTGGGCTATGCGCCTACTAAGGTCTAAGCCCATTATAGGCATTAGTATGCCTAATCTACACAGCAACCTCAGAAGCCCATTTTACAGAAAAAGTCATCGAGGCTCGAGAAGCTGTTACTTGTCCAAGGTCACACGGCTGACAGCCTTTTGCCCTGCACGACCAGTCCTCTCGAGTCCTCTCTAGTCATGGCTTATTTCAGATACTCACGAAAGTTCAGTGAAGACCTTCAGCAGCTGAGCAGGAAGGAGATTTTCCTTATGGAAACCTCAGCCTCCGTGCCCTCTACCCATCCTGCTGCCCTCACACAGACTCTGGTGCACACATGTGCATGCATACTGGGCTACTGATGTGAACTCAATCAGTGCTCATTGGAACATAATTTTGCATTTGCTTTTCTTGCCCATATACTCAAGGCCTTCCAGGGCTGCCTTGTGCTTCTCTCCAGGGCCCTTCCATCTTGGCCTTTCCTTTTGGGGTACATCTTCCTTGTCTCCTTTCAGCCCTTACCTCTTTCTTCCAAACAGCCCCTAATTCTGAACTGTTCAGGTTGGGCTGCTCAGCCTGGAAAAACTCCATGTGGAGGGGTTTGTATCCAGAATCCGACCCCATTCTGGCCTGTGATAGGTTGGTGAGAGGATGGGGCTGGACAAGAGGGAGTGGGGTTGACCGAGTCTCAGGACGATGAGTGTGGAAGCCTGAACAGCAGCCAGAGGCAGCCTGGCAAGCAGTGGGCACCAGTTTTACAAAGGATGGATGCGAGCTCAGTTAGGGCAAGGACTCTCGGGTTTTTCCTTTTAAGGCTGTCCACTTGCTCTTTTCTCAGTTTTCCTGTTAGTACCTTGGGAAGCTTTCATTCCAGGGAAAAGGGGAACTGAGGATGGGTCTGGGTCAAAGTCACACAGGGACTCTGAATGGGACTGTGGCACTTAAACTGATCTTGCTAGGAGCCTCTGCCCTGCCGCCTCTGGTGTGGGAGGCTGAGGGGGTTTGCCTATGGTCCTGCCCTGGCTCTCGCCCCAGCCCCACCCCTTCCCCAGCTCTCCATTTCTTGCTTATGAAATATGCATGGAGAACAGATGTCCCTGCTCCCCTACTCCCCGCCCCCCCAGGGCTAGCCCCCACCCCCAGCTCCCGGGGGGGTTCCCAGATCCCTCTGCCAATGGCTGCCTGGCCTCACTGTTTAATATTGATGAGGGGGGTGCCTGGGCCAGCCAATGGAGAGCTGGGGGTGTGTGTGTGTATCTCCATATATATATTCATAGGGCTGGGCCAGCTCAGGTGTGTATGTCTGTGAGTGTGGGTGGCCCCCGTACCTGGCCAAACCCACTCCCCCCACCTGGCCCTCCTTCACCATGTGTACCCCTGTCTTCTGCCCTGGAACCTGGACAACCATGTCAAGCTGCCCCCGAGAGCTCTAGAAGCCGATCACTAACTTTGCGGACGGATGAGCCCTGAGCAGCCAGAAGAGACCAGGCTCTCAACGCTGCCCCCTGTCCTGCCTTACCAGCTTGGATCCCTTGACAGGATCCTCCTAGGTAAAGGGGGGAAACCATGGGCTGGGGAAGGGCCCTTGTGTCCCTCCCTTTCCTCACTAGAGCCCCTCTCAAAGCATCACTCTCCTTCTCTCTCTGTGCTCTCTCCATCTCTGCCTCTCCCTCTGCCCCACTTCTCTGAGTCTCGCTTTATGCCTATCTCTCTTGCATCCATGGATCAGGTTGCAGTTGGCAGAAGTATGGTGGGAAATCCTATCGTGGATGTTTGGAATTGCTGCTCCACTGATCCTTGCAGCCCGGAACTTTGAGATCAGAAGTGGATTTAAGGGTGAGGACATGATGGGAAGATAGAAGCTACCACCAGGACTGGAGCTGGAGAGGACAGTGGGGCCAGGTAGAGCTGGGAGGGGGCCGGGTGGGGAGGGTACAGAGAATGGAAGCAGAGAAACTGGGCAGAGAGAGGAACGGGCTCTGGGGGAGATGTCAGGAAACTCATTGCTGAACTCTCGGGTCCAACCTGGGCATGGGAGGGGGAGTGTACTGGGAGATGCCCACTCACCACTGCCATCCTACCTCATTCCTTTGGGTCCAGAACGTGGAGTATGTTTCCTAACCTCAGCATTAGCCACCATCTGTTTTGTGTGTGCCTGTCTTCCCCACCATCAGATGTTAATGACTTTGCCCCTTCCTAGAGCTTACTAATATTTTCTTGACTTGACTGGAGCCTATCTTCTGTGTGGTGGAGAAGGAAAGGGCTTGGTAGGTGCTGGCCCCTGGGAGCATGTTCGTCACACTGGAGAGCTAGAGCTGGGAAGGAAGGAGAGATGGTGACTGTGCAGGAGCCTCTGTGCCCCTGTGTCTGACTATTGAGGCTGAAGTCATAGTGACTGACCCGCTGTTCCTGTCCCCACTCCTCCCAGGCAAAGCCCTTTTCCCAGCTTTTCCCAGACTATGTTCCTGCTTCCTTGCTTGATTTGCTCTGGTCTTGTACAAACAAACCCTAGCCATGCCCCATAAAGGTCATACTAAGAAGTTCGTGCTCTCCCCGCTGGCTGGTCACCTCTGAACCACCTTGGGCTATGGGAGAGTGTGTGGTGGAGGGCTGATTATGTTCTCCTTCTCCAGTCTTTTTAGAGTCTCCAAAAGGCCAGGGAATTAGCAAAGACTGAAGGTCCTGAGGATGGAGCTGGAGGAAGGCGGGGTCTGGGTGGGTGGGCTGCGGTGAAAGGAGATGTCCTTCCTCTGGTCAGGGTGCTAGGACCTGATGTCTACAGAGGCTGTTGGGGAAGTTTGGGGACTGGGCGGGAATGAACTAGAACAGCTGTGCTGAGCTCCATATGTCCCAGTCCACTCTACAATGGCCAATCTGTGTGTTTACCCACCCCACCCCCAGTAGTGAGGGTGCAGAGAGGCCCTGACAGGGGCAGTTTTGCAGAGCCAAAGCTTGCAATTCTCCTTGGACAACTGGGAAAGTGTCATAGCCGAGCTGGACTCCAGTCCTGCTCAACCCCCCTATTATGTATGTATTATCATGGTTAAAAACCCATAAACTATGCCATCTCAATCATCAAGTGCCCAGCTCAGTGTAAGGTATGATCATGTTATTGTGAAACAGATCTCCAGAACTTTTTCATCTTGCAAATGTGAAACTCTATACTCATTAAAGAACAGTCTCCCCACTCCACCATCCTCCAACCCCAGCAATCACCATTCCAATTTGTGTCTATGAATTAGATGACGTTAGACACCTCACGTAAGTGGAGTCACTGGCTTAATTCATTTAGTAGAATATCCTGAGTTCATCTGTGTTGCAGCATATCCTTGCAGCAAGTCCTTCCTTTTTAAAGCTGACTGATGTCTATTTTATGTACAAGCTGCATTTTGTTTATCCATTCACCCACTGATGAACATTTGAGTTGTTTCTACCTCTCTGCTGTTGTGAATAGGTTGCAGTGAGCATGGGAGTGCAAATCTCTCTTTAAAGCCCTATTTTATTTCGGTATATAGCCAGAGATGGGAGTGCTTGATCACATGATAGTGCCATTTCTTAACTTTGTGAGGAATAGCTACAATGTTTTCCACGGCAGTTGTACCGTTTTACAATCCTACTAACAGGACACAAGTTTTCTCAATTCTTTGCATCCTTGGCAACACGGATTTTGTTTCAGGTTTATTTGTTGTTTTATTGAAGTCATCCCTAATGGGGCTGAGGTGATACCTCATTGTGGTTTCGATTTTTCATTTCTAGTGATTAGTAACATCAAGTATCTTTTCATATGCTGGTTGGCCATTTGTGTATCATTGTAATGTCTATTCAAACCTATTGCCTATTTTTAAAATGGGTTATTTGATATTTTTAGAGTTCTAGGCCTTCTTCATATGTCCTGGATACTAACCCCTCAGCAGACACATGATTTGCAAATATTTTCTTTCATTCAATAGGCTATATTTGCAGCTATTCCCCTATTTTTTTTTAATGTACTGTAGTTTGATATAGTCCCACTTGTGGTTTTTATTTTGTTTTGTTGTGGTGGTGGTCGTCATCTGTTTTTGGGTATCACGTCCAAGAAATCAGTACCAAGTCCAATGTTGTGACGATTTCACCCTATGTTTCTTCTAGGAGTTTTATAGTTTTAGATCTTCAATCCTCTCGTTCAGTCTTAGGCTGCCTGGTGTGTCCTTCCCGTCATTTTTCTCCCTTTCTCTCTCTCTTTCTTTTTTTTCTTTCTGTACTAGGGATTATATCTTGGGCCTTTCAAGTGAGCCCTCTCCCTCATTTTTTTACTTTCAGACTCGCTGAATTGCTCAGGCTGGGCTCAAACTTGTGATCCTCCTGCCTCAGCCTCCCAGAGGCTTTGATTACAGGTGTGAGCCGCCACGCTCTGCTTCTTGTCACTGTCTGGATTCCCTTTTCTTCTTACTCCTTTCCACACGTGTCTACCTGCTGCCTCTTCGGCTCGGTCCCTTTCTGCCCCCATGTTTCCGCTCCCCTCCCTCAGAGCTCCCCACCTCTCCCAGCCATCCCCACACTCGCCTGCCTCAGTCTGAGCTGTCCTTTCCTTCTTCCCCCTGCCCCTGGCAACCCCCACCTTTCTCTTTTGCAGGCCTCAGTCTGGACCCCTGACTATGGGAGCCTGAAGTGGCCCTGACTTCCAGAGCTCAGTGGCAGACCCCACCAGCACCCCAGGCCCTTCCTGCCCCTCCCACAGCCAGCAGTCCCGCTCCGAGAGGGAGGGGTGGGGAGGGCATCCTGGTCTCACCCGGCAGGCCGCTTCCAACATGATGCTCAACTCGGACACCGTGGAGCTGGACCTGCCTCCCAGCCACTCCGAGACCGAGTCGAGCTTTAGCGACTGTGGGGGCGGGGCGGGGCCCGAAGGCGCGGTGCCCGGGGGTCCCGGAGGAGGCGGCCCGGCGCGGGGCTCGGAACCGGGGGAGCCGGGCCGGAAAGACCTGCAGCATCTGAGCCGCGAGGAGCGGCGGCGACGGCGCAGGGCCACCGCCAAGTACCGCACGGCCCACGCCACGCGCGAGCGCATCCGCGTGGAGGCCTTCAACCTGGCCTTCGCCGAGCTGCGCAAGCTGCTGCCCACGCTGCCCCCCGACAAGAAGCTCTCTAAGATCGAGATCCTGCGCCTGGCCATCTGCTACATCTCCTACCTGAACCACGTGCTGGACGTCTGAGCCCGGCCGCCCGCGCGCCCCTGCCGCGGGTTCCAAGCTACCGTGCTCTTGGGGCGCCGCCTCGGCCGCCCCCGCGCCCGCGCTTTCAGAGACCCCAGCCCTGGGCTCTGTCCCGTGCCGTCCCTTCTCCCGCCCGTGGTGGGGACGGACCACCGGGACGGGAAGGAGGGGAGGCTGGGGTCAGAGTGGGCAGTGGGCTGCTTCCTCCCAGGCCTCGGCCGCCCTGCTCGGCTGCCCAGGCTCGGTGGAGGGTTGCGCTCTGGGCAGGCGGGAGGGACAGCGAGCGAAAAGCCACCTGCCAGGGGGATCTCGGCAGCTAGGAACTGTAGCAACACTGTCTTTTCCTCGTGTCCATCTCGCTCCTGCGGCCCCGCGCATGCAGACCTCAGATGGACTTGGTAGTGAGTGCCTTGCCCTCTCTGAGCTTTTCGGTCACCTCCCTGACCCCTCCCAGCCCAGCTACACCCCGGCCGTCCTCCCTGTGTGATGTTAGGGAAAGGAGAGCTTCCTTCTGGGATAAGGAACGGCTTCAGCGCCAGGCTGTCTGCAGAAGGCTCGGCCCTGAGCTGGCCGCAGTCTCACACCTGCCTCGTTCATCGCAGCCTCACCCTGGACCTGCTCGAGCCGAGCCGAGCCGCACGCCGGCTCCCCTCTGTGGTGCAGGGAGGCCGCCCTGTGACTGCCCTCCGAACAAACGTTCCGTTCTCCCGGCCCGAGAGGCTGTTTATTACCTGTGTGTCTCCTTCCCTAAGCTGCCACCTCAGGGGAAGAGCCACCCCTACCCCGGGCGCTGAGCCCCTGCTCCCTGTAGGGGGCGGCAGCGCAAGGGAGGGGCTAGGAGGCCACCTTAACTGCGTTGCGATGCTCCCTCCGCCCTCACACCAAACTCCCAACTCTACAAGGATATTTATTTACGTATTTATTTATTTATTTATTTATTTATTTACTTATTTATTTATAAATATTACTATTTATTGCCGAGTTGTGCACTTTGGGGGTAGAGTCATGAGGGGTTCCCTGTGGCTCCAGGAGGGCCTCTCTTGCTCCCTCCCTGGTTACTCCTTTCCTTTTCTTGCTCCTTTTCCACCCCCACTGTGTGTCAGGATTTCCTTTGCTCACCACAGCTGTGTCCCTCCCTGTCTTAGCCTCCTTGTCCTCTGGAATAGCTGCCCCCAGCCTCACCTTCAGGGCCCTTTGATGTCCTCTCTCAACTCCCTCCATCCCCTGACAATCCACCCAGTCGCGCATCCATCTCTCTTCTCTCTCCTGCTTTCCCCAAGACCCTCGCTTCTTCCTAAATACTTCCCAGAGCAGGCCCCCGGTGTCTGCGGCCTGTGTTCTGTGTGCGATTCCTTCCTGCTACATTTCCAGTTTCACACAGAAAGAAAAATTAAAGTGACCTCGTTCTAGCACCAGATATGGCTGTGGCTCGTTTGATTTGGGTGGGAACCCAGCCTATAGGTTATGGTAGGGTGACCACGGAGGACCCTAGGCTTTGAAGGCTTTCACTGAGGGAGGGCAGGTCATAAAAGTTCCGTGGGTGGATAAACAGAGATGGAGAGAAGGGGCCTCAAGGGTAAGGGAGCCAGGGGGAGGGGTGACACACAGGTCCCTGATCTCTCTTAGTGCCCCATAGTCCCCCATCTTGGCACTCACTGAGCGACACTATCTGACTTCCCTGATGTGCTGCAGCTCCTCGCCACCATGGGTCTGAGAAGGAGGTGAGCGCTCCAGGAGAACTCGCCTTCAAAGTGTGTGAGGGTCCATGCTTCGGGCAAAGCCACGTGCGCAGGGGGGATGCTCCTCCTTCCCTCTTCTCCCTTGGTCTGCTCTGTGTTCCCCAGAGTACTGGGGAGAATGCGACAGGGGACCTGGGACTAGGAGAGGAATGGGGATGGGGTAAAAAGGGTGCTGAGCAGACATCAAAGAGGTCCTGGAAAAGACCCTAAAATCGGTTTCTGGATGAGAAAATTAATTCCGGAGAAGGAAAGGGCTCCAACCCAGGCTCTGGATGCTGCAAGTGGCCTCCAAAGTGACCCAGCCTAAAAGGTGGGCCCCACATTTTAACAGGAACTAGTGAGGATTTAGGATTTGTGAGAAAGGTCTGGAGACGACCACGGCCAGGAATGCATAGTTGAAGGGACAGAGGATATGTGTGTTGATAAGAATAGATTCGGGGATAACACGGTACCCATCTTCAGACACTGAAAGAAGACACCAAAACAGACATCCTGAATGGCACCAGAAGGCAGAACCAGGGGCAACTGGTGGAGGTTCTAAGACAGCAGATTTTACTCCCTGGAATATCTAGCAACCCTGGAGCTGTCCAGCAATGGAAACGACAGGCTCAGAGAAGATGAATCCAAGTAGAGGGCTGGAGACTCAGGAGAGACACCAGAGAACACTGGCCAGGCATACTTGAAGGTCCTTTCCCAACTCTAGGTTGGAGGAGAAGGTGGAAGGCAGAGTGGGAGGGAAATGCTGAGATATCCTTCAGTCCCAGAAGGGCTTTCGTCATTTATTTATTTAGGTGCTGAGAATCGAACTCACGATCTCACACATGCTAGACAAGCACTAAACCACTGAACTATATCCCAGCCCTTCCTGAACTGTGTTTTGGTAGAAGCCACTTTTGCGGGGGCTGGGTGGGCAGGGTCTCACTGTGGGCAGCCTTGAGTCCAGCCTCAGCCTCCTGAGTGCTATAAATTTTATTTTGAGATAGGGTCTGGCTAAGTTGCGTGGGTTGGCCTCAAACTTGTGACCTCTCTGCTTCAGCCTGCCAAGTGCTACCATGCCTGGTTAGGGCTTTTTCACCTTTTATGATTGAAGAGTGATGTCAGTAGTAAGAGGGGGTGTGACTTAGATTTAGGGAGGAACTTCTATGCAGGAAAGATTTGGTGTCTTCTCTTCCCTATGTGAGTGAAATGCGGAATGCTTTGCCAGAGTCCAGCAAGCTAGAGGACTGAACCAAGATCTGGGGGATGTGAAGTCTGCAAAGGGCAGAGTTGGAAGAAGCACAGGACTCTGTTACCTTTGTTTAGAAGCAGGTGCACCCCTGTTCAGGGAGCTAATATGACTCAGTGAGGTGAGGCACTGGAATTAAAGCTTAAGCATCAGCTCCTGGTCCTGAAGGGCTTTGTGCCTCAGTGCTCTGAGCTCCAGCCTCCTGCTGGACTGCAGAGCAGAGGGGTTAGGGGCCCCTCCCCTCTGGGGTCCCTCGGGACCTGGGGGTAGGGAACAGGGCCAGCTGCAGCTGTTCTACTGCTAGCTCCGAAATTTCTTCAGATAATCAATTGGCCGCGGCTGCCGCTCTGCTGGGCAGGACCAGGACTGGGAAGGAGGTGGAGAGTGAGAAGGGAGGGAGGGAAGGGGACAAGCAGGCGATGAGGAGAAAGGAGCCAGGCAGGAGAAGACTGTTCTTCGGGCCTCACTTCACATCCCCAAACCCAGCCTGTGGGCCAGGGGATCGGGGAGGGCAGTATGGGGCACCAGTGAGGAAGACTCTCATGCCTTGTCCTTTCTTCCCCCCACAGCCCCTTCCCAAGGACCCGGCCTCTGTCCACACTCTGTCCACCCTGGGTTTCCCCTGGTCCTGACCTCCAGGTCCATTGGGCTTGCTCCCCTCTGCCCTCTATCTCCCTCCCAGGGACAGAGCAGAAGGCGAAGCCTCAGGGGTTTAAGAGTGGAGGTCTTTAAGCCACTCCCCCTTCCTACACACACACACACACACACACACACACACACACACACACACACACTGTCATTGTCACAGGCTGCCAGGCATATGGCCCTTTTGTGCCCACACAATGGAGGCCCTGTCTGTGCCCTTTCCCAGCCTGGGCACGGCCGAGTTCTGCCTGCCTCTCTCTGTTCACTGTCTTCCCCTTCTCTGTCCCCAGCTAGTGCCTGCCTCTTTTTCTTCTCTTCTTCCTCTCTCCAGGAGGCCCCTCCTAGCATTCCTCCCGTTACCTTTTTGGCCTTTCTTGTGTTCCTCCCTGTGCTCTTGAATTGGACAGCATGAGGACTGTGGTCAGAAGACAGCAGCAAATAGGAAGATGAAAGCCTTAGGATTCTAGTGCAGGGAGATGAGAAGGAAGCAGAGTGAGTAACTGTGAGGCTGAGAGAGAGTGGGGAGAAGGAGGCTAGAGAGGGAGAAGGAGGCTAGAGGGAGAGAAGGCCCATACGGGGAAGCCAGAGGACCTGCATCCCAGCTCCACACTCATGCCACAGTGAACAAACCATGTGCCCTCCCTGGGTGTCAACTTCCCTATCTAGGAAACGGGACAATAAGACTTGCCCAAGGTGTTAGGAGGATTAAATGAGATTGTCATGAATGTACTCAGCACCATAAGTGCTCATCAAGATCAAGTGACACTTTGGGGGCAGTAGGTAGCAGTCAACCTGTACTGTTGTGCAGGTTGTGCACTGCACAAAGCCCCTGGCCAGGGCAGTGGAAGGGTCTGACATCCATTCCCCCTTCCACTAGGCCAGCGGGATGTGTGCATCTTTAGAGGAGTAGCCTTGTAATCAAGCTGCATGTGCGGGTTCCTGAGCATTGATCAGGAGTTCAAAAGAAAGCTAGGAGTCCTGATCACCTTGAAAACCAAGATACAGTAGGAGACAAGAAGCTAAAGGGTCATCAGATTGAGAGACCCCGGGGTCTAACCTTGGGAATAGGTGAGCTATGAGAACAACTATACTGAGAATGGAGAAATTGCAGCTGAGGACAGGGAGTGAAGAAACAAGAAAGGAGACCCTGTGAAGGAGGGCTCCCAGAGTCCTGTTGGTCTAAAGGGCCTTTTTCTGGTTTCCTTCTCTATTCTTTACATTAAGCAAATTTCTGTGAGCGCTGCTATCTATTGTTGAACACTGCCCCCTGCTGGCCACTAGCGGAGATGTTTTCATTCTTCCCTGTCCCTGGGTAGAGAGCTGCTAGGAAACTGAAAGAGAGGAAAACCCCACTAGACTAGGGTCAAAGATTAAAGGAGATGTGGTGGGACCTGCAGTTCAGAACCTGTTCTTCGAAGGGGTTTTTGGAAGGTGAGGGAGAACCGATTGCTGAGTAAGGACAGAGACTTAAATACAGAGGTGTTTCATTTGCATATATAAATGGTCTGTAACTTGCAGGTCACTCCCTCCCCACCTGTCCCCCCACTGTTTGTGCCTCTCTCATTTGCTGCATGTCTGTGTGCTTGTGTGTCTGGGGTTGCTTCCCTGCCTTTGTGGCTTTGCACAAGCCGGCATCTGTAAGCTTGTTTGTGTGCCTTTCTTTAGGCCGGAAGCTGGGTGACAGCTGTCAGGTAAAGAGCAAGGGTAGGAAGCTGCTTCATTTCCTCTTCCCCAGGGCCTTTCCTTCCCTCTGGGTTCTGCCTCTGCTTTTCAGCTCATCAGACACATGGCTTTTTACAGACTACACCCTCCCCCCCGCTCCTGCATCACCTGAGACATTTCAAGCTCAAAGGCTTGCTCCTCTCTCGCCTGGACCCTTGGGCCTCCAAGCGAAGTAAAGAAGATCCTGAGATCACAGCCTCTCTGCCATCTATCTCACTTTTATCCTGCCTGACATTCAAGTCCCTCTGATAACTGTGCATCTACTTCCTTTATTGGTAATTTCTACTTTATTCAGTGCAATGTTCATTTATTGAATAGCCAGTAGGTGCCATTCTGGTTCTGCAATGCAGGCTTAGGAGCCCCTCACCCCGACCACTGTGGGAAGACAGTCATATAAATGCATCAATGTCCTGACAGTGGGAAGCACATGCAAGGAACAGAATCTGTGCGGCAAAGGCGATGATGACCTCAGAGGGTGCTGATGACAGCAGGAGCCAGGAGAGACGTGAGCTGGGTCGTGAAGGCCAGCAGGGCTTTGGCAGGTGCTGCAGAGAGTCTCCTGCATGGGTCTCCTCCTTCACTGGACAGAGGTGCTCTATTCCGCAGCTGTGGGATTGCGGACCATCGCGCGTCCCTCTCCGGACTTGCCCTTGAGGGAGAACACTCCCTCCCTGGTGCAGTCTGCATGCAAGGACTGGTTGGTGTGGGCTATAAATCCCATTCTAGGGACAATCATGAAGGGCTGTCCCAGTGTGAGGGTCCCTGGGGGACTGTTGCAGGCTTCCACATTTGCTGCATTGCTTTCAGCCTGTCGCTCTGCTTCATTCAGTTTCCCTTACACTTAACGCTGTTCCCAGGAGCACGCCTCAGAACACTCTGCTGCATGCGGTCAGAGTCAAAGAACTTGTGACCCAGGGACCCCTGTCCAAGACACCCAGAGTCCATGGAGAAAGCACTATTAGACATGAAGGTGAGGCACTCTGGAAAGGCTTGGTGAACAGTTCTGTGTTGTTGGAACAAAAATGCAAGGGGCAGGAGAGGGATGGAGAGTGGTCTGGGAAGGTGGGTAGGTGCCAGGTCAGGAGAGCCAGGAAGTTTCTGCCTTGTGATAGAAACCAAGGAACAATCTCTAGGAGGGTAGACGGTCACCACCATCAGGTTCGTATTTTAGACATAGCACTTTAAGGACTGTCCGGAAGAAAGCACCAATAGGATCTGTGCAGGGGACAGGTCAGCTACCAGAAGGGAGGCGTATAGATTCAGGCAGTGGCACGGGAGATGGGGAAGAGACGACAGGAAGCCATTTTTAGATCTCCCAGGATGGCAATGTAGAAATGTGACTGGGTACAAAAGAGCTCCCGGGTTTCCAGCAGGGGAGCCGGATGAAGAGTGGTGCCACTTTCCAAAAACAGAGTCCTGAGAAGGAGAAGCTTTGTAGAGAATTGTGGTGGTGGTGGAGCAGGGGTGGGGCGGCAATGCGGTGACACAATAAAGACAAGTTGAACGAGGGTTATCCAAGAGCTGTCCCATGGAGCTGTCCAGAAGGAAACTGGCTCTTTGGGTTTGTAGCTGAGGAGTTGGACCTCTTTACTAAGACTAGACTCTCCAACTTCACATACCCTAAAGTGGCCGTGGACCCCGGCCCTCCCCTCCGTCCTCCTCTGTTGGCACTGACCACTTAGGCTGCAATGCATCACCAGCATTGTGGCCTTGGCTACCATCCTCTCTACCTCTAGCCTACCATCTCACTAGTTCGTCTTTTTACCTCCTACATGTGACTGGTATTCTCAGCAGTACCATCCCTGCTTTCCTTCAGTTGGACTTGCAGATGCCTAGCTGGCCTCCTTGCCATGAGGGGCTCCCTCTTCATAAACCCACCCTCCAGACCGCCGTCAGACTTACATGGATACAGATCCAACAGGACGTCTCTGTGCTGAACCCTTGTAATCGGTGCATGCCTGTAATCCCATCACCTTGGGAGGTTGAGGCCAAAGGGTCACAAGTTCAATGCCATCCTCGGCATTTAGTGAGACTTTGTCTCAAAAACAAACAAACAAACAAACAAGCAAACAAAAGAGCTGGTGATGAAGCTCAGTGTGAAAGTTTAGTCCCCTATGTCTTGGTTATTTTTCTTCTGATACCCACAAGTTAAGGAGGAGGAAAGGTTTATTTCAACTCACATTTGTAGAGGTTTCAGGCCATAGTCGGCTGGCTCCCAGGCAGGGTGGCACGGCAGAGGGACAGCACAGAGGGGAAACAGTCAGTGTGGCAGGGCAGGCAGAAGGCAGCAACCGGCAAGCGAGGGCAGTGGAGGCAGCAACAGTAGCAGAGCAGCCTCTTTCTGTCCCTTTATATTCCACCCAGGCTGCAAATTTATTAATTGCTGTCACCTATGCCTAGGGTGGGGTGCCATTAATCCCAGCATCACGCCCTCATCCACATTCATGCACCCTAACCCAGCCACCTTGGAAACTCCCTACTTGGGACCATTTGAGACTTTGCGGGAACATCTAGATATAAGCTATCGTACCCTATGCTGTAACTAACGAATACCTTGTAATAGTTTCCCATTACTTCCAGAATAAAACCCACATTTATTTATTCTTTTTTCCTTTTTAGGCAGGGTGTCACTGTGCAGTTCTGGCTGGCCTTGAGCTCACTTTGTAGCCCAGGCTGGCCTCAAGCTCCCAACAATCCTCCTGCCTCAGCCTCCTGAGTGCTAGGATTACAGGTATGTGCCACCACACCAAGTTTATTTATTTATGCTTGCACTGGGGATTAAACCCAGGGCCTTCATGCTACATCCCCAGTTTTTTTTTTTATTTTTAAATTTGAGACAGGTACTGGCTAAATTGCTAAATCACCCAGGCTGTGCTTGAATTTAGGATTAGAGACACATGCCACCTCTCTTGGTTTAAAATCTGTGTTGTTCCACATGGCAAAGAAGTCGTTTTACGGCACAGCTCCCAGCAGTCTTTCCAACCCTGTCTGTCATCCAATGCTCAGGGGCTCAGAGCTCTGTGGCACGCGTGGAAAGGACACCAGCTCGTCTCTTACGTCTTTGCCCTCACCAACGTGGCTTCTCCTCCTGTGCTTCACCTGTTCGGGCCCTACTCAGCTTTAAAACAATGCAGATACCCTTACCTCCAGAACCTGTGAGGCCCAAGCTCGCCCCAGCCTCATCTCACCGTGCCCCTCATCTGTCTGTGCAAATCTAGGACTGCGCTCATCACCACAAGCAGTTTTACTGAGATCCTCTGTCTTCACACAGGTTTGCTTCTGACTCGGAGTGAGTTACTTAAAATCTCTGAGCGTGTGTTTTCTCATAAGAGATGACGGGTATTTGTGAGGTAAAGGTTTTAGCCCAGTGCTAGCCCTTAAGCAAAGCTCCATAAACAGTGGCTCTGTGAATGTGGTTCATGTTTTTATTCTCTCCTGCTTGAAACTGCTAAGTGGCCCCAGCATTGCCTATTACCATTCACTTTGAGGATACAGATTTGTTCATGGATTCTGATCTACCCAACATTTCAAATGGGGTTCTTATATGCTACTGCTCCCAGAACTATGTCTTATCTTTTTCACTTCACTGGAAACCAAGTAATATTTAAGAGGCACGTGTGGTGGCACAAACCTGTCACCCCAACACTTGCGAGGCTGTGGCAGGAGGATTCCTGCTAAATTAGAGCCAGTCTGGGCCACATAGTGAGTTCAAAGCCAGCCTGAACTATGTAAGGAGGCCTCAAACTGCCCATCCTAAATAAATATTTAAAATGAAAATGTTTTGGTCTGTATCCTTCTAGACTTTACATTTTACAACTGTATGCAAACCTGGATGCATGAATTTAAAATTATGTATTTACTGTTAGATTATTATTTTTTGCTTAACATGTGCTGTGACTTATTTTTCCTATAACATTATAAACATTTTTCTATAACTGAACATACAGACTATTTTTTTTTTTTTTTTTTTTTTGGTACTGGGGATCGAACTCATGACCTCGCGCTTGCCAGGCAGGCACTTAAGCCACTGAGCTAAATCCCTGGCCCTATACAGACTATTTTTAAAATTTGTGAATGTCCAAATGAGGAGGAGAACAGGGAGGAGAGGGGAAGGGGTAGGAACGGACAAGAATAGAAGGAAAACAATGAAAGCAAAGTTTTTGTAAACAAGGAGAGGAAAGGGGATTGAAGGGAGGGGAGAGGAATGGGAAAAAAAGAAAAATCAAAATATATCATGTACAGGTACAGGTTCCCCGTAGTAAATGTGATCATTACGTACATCTAAAATGTACCAATAAAAAGTTTTGAAAATTTGTGCATCAGACAAATGTATTTAATGAATTAAGCTATTCTGCTGTGGTGGACACTTAGGCTGTTTTCAAATTCTCATTATAATTGTGCTGCAGTGCACGTCTGCATATGCAAACATTTATGGATGTTTTTAGCTTTCGGCAGTATTGAGGATTGAACACAGGGTCTTGCTTAAGTTAGGCAAGTGCTCTACCACTGAGCTGCAACCTCTAACTTGTCTGTTTATTTTGAGACACAGTCTTGCTAAGTTACCCAGGCTGGCCTTGAACCTGTGACTCTCCTGCCTCAGTTTTCTGCGTTGCTGGGACTTAAGAGTATACCATTATACCAGTCATCTGGGCTTTGTGAGTCTTTCTTTCTTTCTTTCTTTCTTGCTTGCTTGCTTGCTTTCTTTCTTTCTTTCTTTCTTTCTTTCTTTCTTTCTCTCTCTCTCTCTCTTTCTTTTTCTTTCTTTCTTTCTTTCTTCTTTCTTCTTTTCTTTCTTTCTTTCTTTCTCTTTTCCTTTTTTTGTTTTTCTTTTCATATTTTTGAGACAGGTTCTCACTGTGCAGTTCAGGCTGGCCTTGAGCTCACTTCGTAGCCCAGGCTGTTCTCAAACTTGCAACAATCCTCCTGCCTCAATCTCCCGAGTGCTGGGATTATAGGCATGTACACCATACCCAGCTTCTTTGTAAGTCTTTTTTAAAGTTACATGCCTCAAAATGAAATTGCTGGATTAAAAAGAAATTTTAAATTTTAATAGATAATGTCAATTGCTCTTCAAAAAGACCTCATCAATATTCATTTTTTCAAACCATGAGCAAAAAAGTACATTTCTTGACACACTGCATGCGCAATGCATATTATCATCCATTTCCAATTTGATGGGCAAAAGAAAATAACACATTTACTTATTTATGTTTTTGAGGCAGGGTCTCACTACATAGCTTAGGCTGGCCTTGAACTCACTTTATACAGCCCAGACTGGCCTGGACCTCATGAGAATCCTCCTGCTTCGGCCTCCTGAGGGTTGGGATAACCCGTGCGTGCCACACACCTGGCCACATTTTTCTTTAATTAGAATTTTCCTTATTATTTGAGGTTGAAATAATTCCATGTATTTATTAGGCTTATATTTCTCCTATGAATTACCTGTTCATATCTTGGCCTATTAAAAATATTTTTTTCACTTTTTTATTTTATGCACATTTGTTCTTCAACAATGCAACTGATTTTAGGTAAAATACAAACGTCTTTGTTTTTAGCCTGGCATGATGGCATTGTGGGAAACTGAGTCAAGAGCATTATAAATTTGAGCCCAGGCTAGACAATATAGTGATTTAAGGAGATTCTGTCTCCAAACAAACAAACAAACAAACAGCACTCAGTATGAAGGCCCTGGGTTCAGTTCCCAGCATAACAAAAATAACAGCAACAACAACAACAACAACAAACCTTTGTTCTTCTCAGAGCTGAGCTGCTCTAACCCATTACACCCCTGGGCTCGGGATGGTGAGTAACTGATCACGCTTCCCTTTTTTTGCTGCTTTCTCTTTTCACATCCCTGTGCTTTTCACCTCGTCACCTTCCTATAGGCCCCCATTTATGTAGTTTACTTTTTTTTAGTACCGGGGATTGAACTCATGACCTCGCACTTGCCAGGCAGGCGCTTATACCACTGAGCTAAATCCCTGGCCTTATTTAGTTTACTTTTAAGTTTAAATTTTCCTTAAGTTTATTTTCCCTGTTTGTATTTACGAGCACGTGTGTGTGTGTGTGTGTGTGTGTGTATAGATACCGGGGACTGAGCCGACAACCTTGTCATTGAGCATCTCAACTCTTTCTGATTTCTTTTACTTTTTCCATTTCTTTTTTATTTTATTTATTCATTTATTTTGAGATGGGGGGGTCTCACTATGCAGTGCAGGCTGGCCTTGAACTCACTATGTAGTCTAGGCTGGACACAAACTCATGACAATCTTTTTGCCTCAGCCTCCCTCGTGCTGGGATTACAGGCATGTGCCACCATTCCTGGCTCTCAGCTCTTTCTGAGCTTCTTCTGAGCTGACAGTCTTACAATGTCTTTAAGTTGCCCAGGCTGGGCTCAAACTTGTAATTCTTCTGCCTCAGCCTCCCATGGTACTGGGGTTATATATGCCTACCACTGTGTCCACTCCCTGCTGTCCACTAATAATCACATTATTATCATTGTTTTGCCCTTGACCTTTTTCCTATCTACATATGTTTTCTAGTATTCAACTTTACTTTTTCCAAATGGCTATCCAATTATCCATTAATAATACCATCAATAAATTAATGAAATTAGTTTATTAAAAATAATAAAATTTAGGGTTAATAAAATATAAAATTTTAATTTAAAATTAAAAATTATTTTTATTAAAATTAAATTTTACCATTAATAAAAAGCTATCTTTTCTTAATAGAAAAGTTTTACTTCTTTGCAATATTTTTATATATCATTTCCTTTCTCCTCCCTTTTTTGAGTTTTGAAAGTTATTTTTAGAACCTGGGCACAAATTCTTTATAAATGTGTGATTTTTACATATGTGCTCCCTTTTAAAGTGTCTTTTCATCCCTTTGAAAGTGTTTTTTGAAAATAGAAATTCGTAATTTTGGTAAAAAAATACACCATCATTTTATTTATTTTTATTTTATTTTATTTTATTTTATTTTATTTTATTTTATTTTATTTTATTTTATTTTAATGGCTTCTGTTCTTGTTATCCTATGTAAAGAGTAGGTGCCTAACTTGTATTCACAACGACTTGCTATTATATTTTATCCTGGAAGTTTCATGGTTTTAGGCTTTCTGTTTAGTTCACAGTCAGTTATTTTTCTAGTTCTGAGGATTGAACCGGGGCTTGTCTATGCTCAGCAGCCGCTCCACCACCTGAGTTATAACCCCAGCACTGGTCCCATGATCCATTCTGAGTTAACTTTTGTGTGTGATGCAAGCTGTAGATTGGAGTTATTGTGCTTCCTTTTTCATAGAGATATCAAAACAGTCTTTACCAAGTGACTATCCTCTCTCTAATGTCTTTTCACCTTTACAAACAATTAGTTGGCCATCGGTGGGACTTCCTGTAGCGTCCCACTGAATGACTTGCCTTTATTTTTGCCTACTGCAGCTTAGCAAGTCCTCCATAGTTTACTAAACCTTGAATTTACATATATGTCTCTCAGCTTTACTCTTTCTCAAAGTTATTTTGGTTATTGTAAGTCCTTTGCATTTCCATATGATGTTTAGAATCAGATCAACAATTTCTATTAAAAAGATTGCTGTGGTTTTTATTTTTATTTTTGGATTGCTTTGAATCTATAAATTGATTGTGGGAGAATTAAAATATTGATACTGAGTTTTCCAATCCATGAACAACGTATACTGTCTCATTTATGTAGGTCTTCTTTGATTGCTCTGGGCAGTGTTTTGTAGTCATTTTGCTTTTACAGAGTCTCACTATATTGTCCAAGCTAGGCCTGAACTCCCAGGATCAAGTGATCTTACTGCCTCAGCCTCTTGAGTGCTGGCACTACAGGCAGGTACCACAATGACTACCTGTCTGTTTTTAATGAACAGGATTGCACATTGTTTGGCAGATCATTTGAAGTTTTTGATACTATTATAAATAGCATTTAAATTTTTTGTCTTTTTGAGTTCAGGCTGGTGTTGAGCTCACTTTTGTAGCTCATGCTGGTCTCGAACTCACAACAGACCTCCTGCTGGGATTACAGGCATGCACCATGACGCCTGGCTAGATTTTTTTGAGTGTTCACTGTTAGTATTATGGGTTAAATTGTGTTGGCTCAAGAGATGTGTTAAAGTTTGAACGCTTGGTACCAGTAAATATCACACCATTTGGAAATAAGGTGTTTGCCATCTTGTTGGTGTTATTTCACTATGGCAACTCTAGGAAATGAAAAGAGCTAATACGCAGAGAAATCACTGATTTTTGTATATTGATCTGGTTTCACAAAATGAGTTGGAAAGTATTCTTGATGCTTCAGTTTTCTAGAAGAGTTTGTGTAGAGTTGGTGTTATTTCTTCCTTAACTGCTTTGTAGAATCCATCCACTAAGGCCTGTAGAACCGCTATTTTCTTTGTGGGAAGGTTTTTTTTTTTTTTTTTAAACTGCAATTCAATTTCTTTATTAGCTACAGGGAGATTCAGCTAAATCTATTTCTTCTGGAGTGAGTGTGATATTTTGTTAACTTTGAATGGATTTGTACATTCACAAAGGCTGTCAAATTTATTGGCATGAAATTGTTCATAGAATTATTTCCTTTTAGTATTTGTAGATTCTGTAGTGATGCAATATCTTTCATTCTTGACATTAGTCATTTATGTCCTTTTCTCAGACCACACAGGGTAGATTTGTGTGTTTTCTGCTTTTGGTTCATTGATTTTTGTCTCTACTGCTTTTTCTGTCTTCTGTTTCTTTGGTTTGGCTTTTTTATAACAGGGGCTAGCTGTGTAGCTCAGGCTGGCTCAGACTCACTTTGTAGCCCAGGTTGGCCCTGAATTTGTGACAATTCTCCAGCCTCAGTCTCCTAAGTGCTAGGATTACATATACCAACACACCTTACTCTGTCTTCTATTTTATTGATTTCTGCTCTAATTTTTATTATTTTTTTCAACTAACTTCAATTTCCCATTAAGTACTAATTTCAAAAATTCTATTATATTTAAAATGTTTTAAAAGTTTTCCTCTTGATTTCTTCTCTCATCCAGAAACTGTTTAGAATTTTGTTGTTTCCAAATGCTTGGCAATTCTCTAGATATCTCTCTGTCATCAATATATAACAATACAGTTTTGATCAGAGAATATAGTTTGTATTGTTTGTATTTTTAAAAATGAATTAATCTTGGTAAAATTTATCTGTCTTGACAAATATTCAACATGTATCCAAAAAGAATGTGTATTCTGCTGTTGTTGGGTAAAATGAAGTCAAGTCAATTGATAGTGTTGGCCAAGCCCTTTATTCATGTTAATTTTTATTAAAATATATTCTTCTTATAGTTGTATTAGTTTTTGCTTCTTGTACATTGAATTGTTGTTATTAGAAACATACATACTTAGAATTGTGATCTCTTCTTGACAAATTGACCCCTTTATCATTGTGAAAAGACCCTCTTTATCTCTGGTAATATGATTTGTCCTGAAATGTACTTTATTATTCATTCCGGCTTTATTTTGAGTAGTGTTTACATGGTATATTTTTCTAACTTTTACCTTTAATTTACTTTGTCTTTGTATTTAAAGGAATTTCTTGCAGATAGTATATATCGGCTATTGCTTTTTATTTAGTACAGATTGAACTCAAGAGTGCTCTGCTACTAGCCCACATTCCCAGCCCATTTTATTTTTTTAGATAAAGTTTTGCTAAGTTGCCCAGGCAGACTTTGAACTTTTGATCCTTCTGCCTCAGCCTCCAAAGTGTCTGAGATTTCAGGTGTGTGCCCAGCTGATTTTTAATTGTGATGTTTAGACTATTTATATTTAATGTGATTGTTGATATAGTTAGCTTTAAATTTTCCATCTTGTTATCATTTATTCATATCATCTATCCTTTGTTTCTTTTTCCCTCTTTTTCTGCCTTTCCCTCAGAAACATAAATAACTGAAATTCAAAACAGAAAGTATAGTAAGAGAGGCTCAAAGAAATGTTTGGAATTTTAGGGAAGGGAGATATTAGGCTAAACTAGTGGTGCCAGGGTTGTTTAATAGAAAAGACATCATCTGAATTGGATCTTCGAATATTTTGAATATAGATGCAAAACTACATAGAGAGAGGAGAAGATGAACAAAGTGGAAAGAGTTAGAAAAGCGTCCATCTGGCTCAGGGAGGGGCACATTTTCTAGAGGAATATGAGGAAAAGAGGCAGGAGAAGATGTGGAAGGTACTTGCCAGCTACCTTTGGACAACTCCATGCTGACGGCCTGCAGACACCCAAGCCACCTGTCATACTGAGCACATTCCCACTCTTTCAAACTCTTCTCTTTCAGTGCCTAAGTTCGAGGTGCAGTGCTACTACTTTCCTTAACAACTCTACTAGCAGCCTCTGCAACATCTTCATCACCTCCTTGGTTTTTTTTTCTTTTTTTTCTTTTTTTGGTACCGAAGATTGAACTCACGACCTCATGCTTGCCAGGCGAGCACTTAAACCACTGAGCTAAATTCCCAGCCCGCCTCCCTGTCTTTTTAGCGCTGTCCTCTTTACCCAGATTTACCTCTCAGATTTAAGCTTTCTTATTTGTCCCCATCTCTCCCCATAGTTGTGAAGTAGGCAATGCCTACTTCCACTTCTCAGTACCCCCTCCATTTCTAGGTTCTTCTTTCAAACCGCACCTCTCACAGCCATGAGCGTGAACTCCACGTACACACTGAGACTGGATGGGAGTTGTGTGTGTGTGTGTGTGTGTGTGTATGTGTGTGTGTGTTTGTGGAGAGAGTTTGACTTTCATCAGTCTCAAAGGCAGTGACAACCCAGAAAAGATTGTCCTGAATCTTTTTTTGTTTTGTTTTGTTTTTGGTACCGGGGATCGAACTCTCGACCATGCTTTTGTTTATGCCACTGAGCTAAATCCCCGGCTGCCCTGAATCTTTACTCCCAATGAAAGAATTGGCACTTAGTTAACGTAGTGGAGTTGATAGACTAGGAGACAAGAAGTCAACAGACCTACATTTTAGGTTCAAGCGCTGCCATTCATTAGTTGTATGATTCTGGGCAATGAATGATGTGGTATCTTGGTTCACAAATTTGATTCTTTCCCTAACTCTGGTTATAAACTGAGTTAGACGAGAACCAAATCAAAGTCAGTGGTTAAGTTCAAGGTTGATCTTATGGGGTTCAATGTTGACCTGCTCTGTACTTGTCTCTTTATCTGTAAACTAAAGAAATTTCCACCCTCTAAGTTCTGTAATTTCATTATTTACAAGCTGTTTTTTTTAACATCAGATATTCCATAGTGCTTCTTCTGAATCGCTTCTCCTCTGTTTGATTTTATTAGACAGATATTTACTGCTGTGTGCCATGCTCTGAGCTAAATAGAGAGATAAATAATGCACTGTTCTGCTACTTCAGAAGTTAAGCTGAGCATAGTGGAATGTGCCTGTAATCCTAGCACTCTGGGAGGCTGAGGCAAGATTGGACATCCAGTTTAGCAGCTTAGTGAGAATTTGTCTCAAAATAAAAATAAAAAAGGGTTGGGGATGTAGCTCAGTTCAACTGTACCATGACAAACAAGCAAACAAATGAATGAATAAGTAGTGTATTTTTTTTAAAAAAGAAGTTAATAGACTAGCTGGACAGATATGTAAATAAGAAATTACCATACAATGTCATAAATGCTAAGATAGAGGTATGCAGAGCTCAAAGGAGGCTCTCTGAGTGAAGGGGTATCTAATTGCCTGGGAAAGTTGCTAGGGAATCATAGAGCAGGCCACAGCTGAGTCTTCAAGAATGAAGAGAAAGGAAGGAAAAGAATTTTAGACAAAGGAAACACTACAAGCGAATGAAGTCCAAGGTGTCATAGAGCCACATGGTAGCAGAACAATAAGACGGGTATGGGTGGAACGTCTGAGTGTTTGGGCTTTGTATGCATAAAGAGCAGCAAGAGACAAAGCTGGAGGAGAAGAGAAGAGTGAGTCAGATGCTGAAAGTCCTTCTATACAGTGCTGAGAGGTTTTGTACTTCATCTTGTAGATGGCAAGAAGCCGTTGGATTCTTTTTGAAAGACAGGGTCTTATTATGTAGTTCAGGCTGGCCTTGAACTCACCATGCAGTTCAGGTTGGCTTCAAGCTTGTGGCAATCCTCCTTCCTCAGTCTCCCATGGGGTAGGGTCACAGACATGTGTGGTACACCATGCTTGGCTATGGGATTCTTTCAGGTAAGGAAGTGACAAGCTGATCTCTTCTTGTAGAAAAAAAGTTCATACTATCAAGAAGGAGAAAGTTGGATTGGGAGAGAATGAGACATGTTGGGAAGTGATAAAGGTCCGAATGGGGTGGATGGAATATAATGTGCTCCTTTGTAATCTTATAAATTTAAGGAGCCAGAGAAATATCCAAGTTCAAATGTCCCGTAGGAAGCTTAAAATATGAGCCTGAAGCTCAGGAAAGAGACTGGAATTCGGAACATTAATAAGTGAGCAATAACTGAATTGATAAGATGGAATGATATTTCTTTGGGGGACAGGTAGAGTGAGAAATAAAGAGGCCAAAGGCAGAGTTCTGGGAAACATCAATATTTGAAGTCAGGAGGTGGAAAGACATAGATAACACAGCTGTGTTGCAAGAGTCTTTATAGTAAAGGAAGGGTGAAGGATGGTGTAAAGAATCTACTTCAAAAAAACTAGGATGAGGGCTGGGGAGGTAGTTCAGTGGTAGAGTCCTTGCCTAACATGTTTGAGAGCCTGGGGGTTTGATCTCTAACGCCACAAATAAGTGAGCCAAGAAAGAAGGAAAAAAGTGCTGACGAAGAGAAGGCTGCTGAGTAGAGGGAGTACTTGATTTTTTTTCCTGTCTATTTGCTGAGGATGAGCCAAGAGGTTAAAGTTAGATACAGGAGAGATCGGAGATAATGAATGGAGATGGGAGAGGGCACAAGCCAATGCACACCTGGAAGGATTAGTCCTAGGCAAGAGAGATGGGGTGGACATTTATTCTCATAAAGGAGGACGGAAATCAAATTTAATTTAGTGATTTTTTAAAACTCAGTGATTCTTACAGTAGACTTATTAAACTTTTTGTTGTTGTTGTTTTGGGAAGTTGGTACATGTATTTAACATATCTTGTTCTTTTTCAATCCTATCTCCTCTTCCCTCTTCTTCCCTGTCTCCAAAAAGCCTATCCCTTGGGCTTCCATCATCTCTTATTTATTTATTTATTTATAGGTTTTTTAGGTAGTTTTAGGTATTATTCAGCTATTAAGAATGAAATCATGTCATTTAAGGGAAAATGAATGGAACTAGAAACCATCATGTTAAGTAAAATTAGCCAGACTTAGAAAGTTAAATATTACATGTTTTCTCTTATATGGGAAGCCTACAAAATCACTAAAGTAGTTTTAAAAACATGCCAATTGTAGGGTCACACCTCAGAAGTTTCTGGTTGAATTAGTTTAGAATGGATACAAGGTCCTAGTATGATTACAAAGCTTCCTAAGTGATTAAAATCTTCAGTCAATGTTGAGAACCACTGGTATAATTTGTAGGTAACTTTTTAGATTGGTGATAATGAAATAGGATTGAAGGAAACTTATATTTAATAAAGGTAGAGTGAACAGAGAGTGGCACAGATTTGGGATAGATGTGAATCAGAGAAAGAGAAGAAAATTACAAGAGAAGGGCCTGACACCTCCTTAGTGACTCTTACATGTCAAGAGATGCAGAAATGAATGAGGAGCAGTCCTTGTTCTCAAGGAGATCAAGATCTCATGTGACAGGGAGGCACCTTATAATGACTTAGAAATCAGCAGAGCTCTTGACCAGTTAAGGGTTTTTGTATGCTATTTTGCTAGTCTTCTTTTCCTTCTTTCTCTTTCTCTTTTTCTTCCACTTTCCCTCTTCCTCCTCCGCCTCCTCTTTCCTCTTCTTTTTTTTAACTAAAAAAGAAAGTACCCATTGATTCCACAGTATATGGTGGGCCTGGAAATATTTTGTAAGTATTGAGAGTAGACCTTCTAGGAAATGGCATGCTGGGAAAAGAGCTTTAAATGTTCCGGGGGTGGAACTGTCCCCAGGTTAATCAGGTGTGCTGCAAAAAGGGGTGACTGTGGTCTGGCATGTGGGTCCATTACTATGGTCACCTGCATTTGGGAGATGGCTGAAATTTCTAGTCACTCATATTAACTACTCTGTGAAGCGCCTGTGTTTGAGTAGAAAAACTGTCTGTCTTAGTTACTTTTCTCTGGTTGCTGAGACAAAATATCTGACACCCAAAATGAAGGAAGGAAAGGTTTATTTAGCTCACAGTTTGTGAAGATTTCAGTACATAATCAGCTGGCTGCAAGGCAGGGTGGTATAGCATAGGGGCAACACTTCAAGGCAGCAAAAGACAGCAAAAGCAGCCAGAGCAAAAGTGTCTTTTCCTCCCTTGTATTGTAAGCAGGCTACCACTACCTAGGGTGGGTGTAACACAAACACCATCTGTGTGCCCTCCTCTTGCATTGGCTCAAGACGTTTACAGAATGAGAACCCTGGACCCCTGCTGAGTCATCTAGTTAAACTTCTAAACTTCTCAAGTTGACACAATGTATCAACCATTACAGTCCACCCCTTGTCAATTTAGCAATCAGACACATTTCTTCAAAACAGTCTCTAGATCTTTTGTGTAAGTGGACTTGAGAATGGAAGAAATTCAGAAGCTTCCCTATATCCTTAAGGATCTGACTAAAGTGTGCTCCACTGGAGTACCATTGTCCTTCAGGCCCCTGGCCTTCCTGTCATCCCAGGTTGATCCCCTTTAGGAAGTTTGGTTGGATGTCACCTATTTCACAGTTCTCCTCCCTCCTAAAGGATTAGGCTCGGTCCTCTGCACTGTAGAGCACATAAGCCTTCTTTGGGGGTCTCTAATTTCTTCATTATGAGTTGAGGGTATGTGAAATCCTGATGGATTTCCATCCTAAAGTTGAGGGTGGAGAGTAGCCCAAAGGATTGCTTGATAGGATACACTATAGCAATTAGATTTAATGTTAGACCTCTTCTCTGGAACCTGGTGTTTTCAGGACAGAGATATAATTGACAGCTCCCAATTTCACCCTCAGCAGAGAAAGGAAGGAGTGAGTTTATCCGAGTCTGACTCCTGAGATCTGCTAATCCTGTAGGCTCATCTGCTGACATCCTGACTTGGACTTCAACCTTTAGGGAGGACCAGTTTACAGAATTATCTGTAATTTTTATGTCAGAAGCCCTTTTGCAATTCTTTGGATCCTTCTGAGGTCTGGAAAATGGCCTAGCAGTATGTAAACATAATTCATGTTAAACCTGCCAGAGGGTGAGATGGTGCCTTGTCAGCCCCAACATTGTGTCAAATTACATGCTTGTCGCCTAGCACTAGAGGAGTGCTCTGGGCAGGGCTGAGGACACCCATGCCCTCCTACTACTACCTTTTACCCTTCCCCAGCTGTCCTGCCTCTTGTCTCTCTCATGCCTGGTTGTGATCTCTTCCAAGACTCCCCCAGTACAGCCCTGGCTTGTGCTAGGTACAGGTGAATGAGTGCCTGCATGCATGTGGGTTCTAGAATACCTGAAATGACCATTTTGTGTATTTTTTGGTACTGTGTCACTGGTTGTCCCATAATATGGGGAGAGGGGATCAGAAGAGGCAAGGGCTGGGTCAAAAGAGAAAGGAAGTGTTTCAGATTCTCCACCTTTGAACAGTAACAGTGGACAAAGATGGCTCTGTCCTTATTTTGGGGACAAGTCAGAACATATAAGCAAAAGAAGGGAGACTGAATCTCAAGAAAATATTTTCATCACGAAGGAGCAAAAAATCCCCAAACAAGTGAAGAACAGACGCTGGGAGTCTCCTTCTTTGGCATTTCTTAATCACAGGGTTGGGAGGAAATTGGAAGCTGGAGGAGGGTGGGATGGTCCAGCCGCTTGGGGGAGAAGTGTGTGAAGATGCTTTTGAAGTGGTACAGTTCTGGGTAAGTGGCAGGTTCATAGCAATAATACAGTGGTAATAAAAATCATACTTCTGCTTTCACTCATCCAAGGGGAACATGGAGGTCCCACAGCCAGCACTTCACGGTGGCAGTTCTCTCGGTGGGTTCAGATCTATTGCCCACTTTTGGAAGCCCGGCCAGTTTCTTGGTGCACTCTGAGGCGGAAATGCCCCCACTGGCCTGATATTTTGAGATAACCCATCATTTCTGTGGAGTACCTTCAACTCTGCATAATGTACCTCGGACTTCTAGGGAGGTCAGCCCTGTCTGCTTGGAGTTGGAAACTCGCTCGCCAAGACATTTTCTGCTGGAGGTTTCCTTGGAGAAAGGGCCTCTCTCCTCCGCCATCCAAAGTAGCTGGCGCCCTCCTCTAGTCTTCCCTCACCCCCGGGCAGGGTTCCCTTTGTAATTAATCCTAACACTCCAACCAGAGGGGAGGAAAAAGTGTTAATGACGGATCGTCTCAGACTGACTGGGCGGTCGCTGCTCACAGCTAGAACACCGGGTAATTAAATTATTTTTGGAGGTGTGTGTGTGTGTGTGTGTGTGCGTGGTGGTGATGGTGTCTGGGAAATCCCCGTGTGGATGGGAAGCGGGGCGTGTGTCTTGTCACTAATTAGAATCAGGGATAACCCTCCCCTCTCGCAGCTCTAGGGGGAAAAAAATTCAATCTTCCCACGTCTCAGATTCCATTGGATTTCGTGCAGCCGGGTTTGAGGCCCTAAAGAAGAGAATGCGGCCAGTGCTGGGAGTCTGGGGGCTCCGTCTGCGATGGGGCCCAAGGAGTCGAGGAAGTCAGCCACAAGAGGGGCTGAGGGCTGGGCCGAGACCAGGAATCGAGGAGCCCCCTCCTCACCCCGCCTACAGCTCGGGATCGGGGTCGAGACCCCGCCGAGCCACCCTGGACCCGAAGGGAAGGGCAGGGGCGCGGCGACTCTGGGAAGAGCGCGGCCGCAGACAATGGACGCGCGGCGGGAGGGGCGGCGGCGGCGGGAACAGCCGGGAGGCGGTGCCCGGAGCGCGCGCTCCCCGCCCCCTGCACCCCGTCCCCTCCCCCGCCCCTCCCCCTCCGCCGCCGGCTCGCGATCCGATTCCTGATCCCTGATTCCTTGATCCTTGGTCCCGCCATGGGAGCCTGAGCACCTTCCATCCGCTCCCCCCGCCCCCTGCCCCCGGGGCCTTGAGGGGGACGAGGCGAGCGCTTTGGGACGGAGCAGGGGGCGAGCAGACTCGGGAGCCCCCCTCGCAGCCCCCATCGCCCGCGCTGCCGGTCCAAGCTCGGAGTTCCGAGAGACCCGGAGCGCTGCGGATACAAAGGCGCCGGGCCGAACGGAGCGCCCGCTTTGCCCACCCGGCAGTTCGCAGCGGCGGGTGAGTGCCGGGCCGCGGGGGCGCGGGCAAAGTTTGCAAAAAAAAAAAAAAAGAAAAAAAAAAGGAAAGAAAGGAAAAACCAGAAACAGAAAACGAAGACAATCATGCTTGGGGCCAGGAGGTGCCCGGCCCTGAAGCGAGCGGGAGGCCTATGGGGGAAGGGGGGCTTGGCACAGCCCCCTTCCGGTCCACTCGCCAACGGCAGCGCGGAGTGCCCCCCAACTTTGGGGAGGGGAAGGGGCGCGTGGGGAGGGGGAGAAGCCCAGGCCAGGAGAGCCGAGGACTTTCCTCGGCCTGGGGCTCCTGTGGGGGCCTTAATGATCCCCGGGGAGCCAGTCGAAGCCGGAGACCAAGATTGTGTTGGAGGTTGGGGGGAGAGCCAGTGGAAGGACTGAATCTGGAGGTACTAGAAGCCAGGGCAGTTTAGGGGTGCATGCACATATCGAGAGTGTGGAGAGACGAGGACAGGTATGCAGACTGGGGAACCGGCTGGGGACTGTAAAGGGGGTGTGTGTGCAACCCGAGGACGAGGCTGGTGGCAGGAGACACTAGTAATGGGGGCCCGAGGGGGGCCGGTGCCGGCATCTCCTTCTGCACTCATATTTACCCGTGTGCGCTGCGTTAATGAGTTTTAAAGGGCTGCTGGAGGATCAGTGTGCATGATTCTTTGTTTTTGTGTATGTGCACGCCTTAACGCGCTGCGTGTTCCTGCAGGTGGGCCCCAGGGTCTGGATGTGAAGGTGTGTTTCAGTGCTTGAGTGTGTGTGCACCCAGGGAGCGGCAGACCACGCATCTGCTGGGTGTTTGGAGAGGTATATGTGTGTATGCGCAGGGGAAGGGGTGTGTGTCGGTGTGTGTGTGCTGGAAGAGGGGCTTATGGGAAAGAGGTGGATGGATACTAAGGAAGGTGAGTATGTAAGAGCAGAACGGGGTATATGTGAATAGGTACGTGTGCACCTGTGTCCTGGGAAGGGATGTCAGTATATCTATGTCCTCATGTGTGTGATCTGTGTTGAAGAGTGTCAGCGTGTGTACCTGCCTCAGCTGGGGGTGTGTATTTCAGAGGGTGTGTTGGGGTACCTCTGCAGGCAGATTTTCCTGGCAGGAAGCCAGGGGAAAGGGTGTGCGCAGGATTTTGAGGCTTTTTGGATGGCCCTGCCTGGGCTCAAGGGTAGTGGCTAGAGTATGGCAGACAGACAGGTGGGAGGGGTGTTTTGGGAGGTGCCTGCTGTGGAAGGTGGGTTTTTTGGTTGTGTGTAGTCCCACAGGAATTTGGAGGCTTGGAGGAACTGCGAATGGGAATAAGAGGAGCTGGGAGAGGCCACATAGTTGGCTTCCCTGTCTCTGTGAAGCCCTGTCAGGTCACGGTTTTCTTGCACAGCTGTGCTGGAGCTGGCGGCTTCGGTGTCCCCCAACTCTGCTCTGCCTCTAGGATCTCCAGATTCCTGAAGAGTCTGGATTTTGGGGTGGGATAGGGGAAGAGGCAGCAGCATCACTGGAGAGGACTGAGACTCAGTAGGAAGAGCTTGGGTCCCCTGTGCATGGTGTTGAGAAGTTGGCATGGAGGTGTTTTTTCAGGAGTTTTATAAGCAATTTCTGTTTTCCCTGGTGAGAAGCTTGATTAGGATGGAGATGTGTATGAGCTTTTGAGAGGGCAGATGTTAGTGTGGAGGGAAGGGATCTGTATTCATGGGCAAGGTAGTGTGATAGGGAATCAGTGTGGATGTCTTTCTCCATAGTAGTTGCCACCTTTCTCTTTCTTTTCTCTTGTCCTTTTCTCTTTTGGGGTGAAGGGAAGGAGGGACTGGCATCTCCTTTAGGTTACAAGGCTTGTTGAACCATTGCATGCTCTCAGCCATTTCTCTCTTGCTCGTTAGGTTGAGATGCGGAATTTTAAGAGCTGAGGCTGTGATTGTACACGGCCATTAGGGTCTCTGGGCAATGGAATTGGAATGTTAGAGTCTCTAATGGGCATGTGCAATTGGAATGTTCCCTGTTGAGGCTCCCTACTCTTACTAAGGTTCAGGGATAAGAGTTGTGAGGGTTAGACAGTGTTAGGACTAGGAATGGGAGCAGAGCAGGAAAAGATAAGATTTTCTTCCTTAGAAATGCTTGATTCCTTCAATCAGGACATCTGTTGGATGGTTAGCGTTTTGGGGGCTAGCTAGGCACCTGTGTCTAGGATGTTGTGGTCTGGCTTTCTAGGGTACCTTATTGGCTATTGTGTACACTTGCCGCGTGCACATTCTCCTGGTGGGGGCACTTTTCCAAGGCAGAGGAAATGTGGTCAGACAATAGGAAGTGCCATTTCAGAAAGTACTTCCAGACTGGGACCCACTGGCCACTTCAGCCCCTCCTCCCCTATTGTTTTGCTCCTGCTTTTTATTTCCTTTAATTCTTCAGGGCAGGCCTCTCTGCTGTCTCCTTCTGCTTCATCTCACTCTCGTAGGTCTGAGGACAGATTCTCATTTCCCTCGCCCTAGAGCAAGACAGACTGTACCTGCTCCTCTGGAGGCAGAGATCTGGGATTCTCCTAGTCCCCTTTGAGTTTTAGGTTCTCCAGTCTTTGCTTACTCTCTCTTTAACAGCTTCCTGCAGTGGGAGGCCAAAGAGAGGGGTCAGAGTTGGTTAGAATTAATACTTAAATAATAGTGTGACCTTGGGAAAGTTATTAAACCCTATTCCTGAACCTTGTAGGTGTCTAAGGCACCATCCTCCAAACCCAGACTGAACCAACCCATCCAGAAGGAATCCCAGTTCCCCATGGTCTCCTTCCCTTGATTTCAGCTTGCTCTTAAATTCTGGCTTTGAGCTGGGCATGGTGGTGCACTCTTGTAATCCCAGCATTCAGGAGGCTGAGGCAGCAGGATCATTACAAATTTGAGACAAAGTGAGCTTTGGGCTACAAAGTGAGCCCAAGGCCAACCTGGACTGCATAGTGAGACCCTGCCTCAAAAAGATTAAAAAAAATAAATTTAGGCTGTTCCATATCCTCATGCTTTGACTTCAGACAAACTATGGAACTTTCCGAGGTCTCACCTGTTACATGGGGTTAATAATAGGCTCCACCTCCTAGAATTATGAGGATGCAATGAAATAATCTGGACAGGACACTCTGTGAGATGCTTAAGGGAAGCATGGGTAAAGATTAGCCGGCCTGGCTTGGCTTCCACTTGATGGAATGGAGAGAGGTCTGGGCAGCAGGGTGGGAGAGCTGGGCTTTAGTTCTTTCCTCCTCTGGCTGACTGTGTCAGGCACTGCCACCGTGTTCTAGGCGCCACGCAGAGCACAGGAATGGAGGGGTGAATTTTCACCAGAGAGATGTGTATGAGCGTGTTGATTTCCTGTAGCCCTGTGAATGCTGTGTGGGGGGTGTGTTCTGGAGCCCACTGGAGCATAGAGGAACCGTGCATGGCCCTGGGGAGGGTGTTAGGCTTAAGGAGATATGCCCTTAGCTGGATTTAAAAAAAAAAGTGAAATTCACATAACAAAATTAACCATTTTAAGGTGAAGACTTAAGTGGCATTTGGTACATTCAGTGTTGTACAACTATCACCTTTATCTAGTTCCAAAACATTGTCACAATCTCAAAAGAAATCTTGTACGCAGTACGCTTTTGTTCCTAGCTTTCCCTGTCTCAGTCTCTGTCAACTGCCAATTCACATTCCATCTATGAGAAATTACCTATTCTGAATATTTCTTATAAGTCATGTATTGTGTGCCCTTTTGTGTTTGGCTTCCTGCACTTAATGTAATGTTTTCAGAATCTATCTACATTGTAGCATGCATCCATTCTTCATTCTTTTTAATGACTGAGTAATATGCCATTATACACACACATATACATATCTGCACATATATACATATATGTATATCTTTTTTTTGTTTGTTTTTTTATGCTGGCTATCGAACTCATGACCTTGGCATTTGCCAAGCAGGCACTTACGCCGCTGAGCTAAATCCCTGGCCCCGTATATGTATATCTCAGCTGAATTTTTTTTTTGGTCTTTTTGAGACAGGGTCTCACTGTGCAGTTCAGGCTGGCCTTGAGCTCACTTTGTATTGTATATGTATGTATATATATGTATATATGTATATATATACACACACACACACACACACACATATATATATACACACACATATATACATATGTATATATCTTAGCTGGGTTTTTTTTTTTTTTTTTGGTCTTTTTGAGACAGGGTCTTACTGTACTGGCCTTGGGCTCACTTTGTAGCCCAGGCTGATCTTGAACTTGCAATGATCCTCCTGTGTCAGCCTCCCAAGTGCTGGGATAACAGGCATGTGCCACCACACCTGACTCTTAGCTGGATTTTAAACAACAGGCCAACAGGAAGGGAGGGACCTGAAGAGGGTACAGCGGGTAGAGGCTAAGCGTGAGCAAGGCGGCACATTGGGTGTTTGATACTGCTGTGTTTTTTCTTTTCTTTGTTTCTTTTTTTTTTGAGACAAGGTCTTGCTATGTAGTTCAGACTGGCCTTGAACTCACTAGGTAGCTCAAGTTGCCCTCCGTCTCACAGTGATCCTCCTGCCTCAGCCTCCTGAGTGCTGGTATTACAGGTATATAACACCACGCCTGACTGGTGCTGCTGGATTTTGAAGTGTGATTTGGTTTGGCCTCAGTTCCCCTAGTTATAAACACAGTCAGTGATCCCTTTCCTTTCTTCCTTGCCCTTCAGAGTTGCTGGAGGTGGAGGTATTGGGGGAGAGAGGGAGGGATATTATTCCTCATCTCACAGTCTTTTTTTTGTTTTAACGTGTTCTTTCCTGTTTCCTGGAAGCTCCCTCCTGTACGCCCCTACCCTTCTCCCTGTGTGAGCTCATCTTCCTGCTTTCCTTGGTGACAACGTCCCCTCTCTGGGTAGATCTGAAATTTCTCTTCTTACTCTCTCCAGGTGGGTAGTGTGCCATGCATGATGAGATTTTGGTAGCCGAGGTGAAGGAAGGGGTCCGGAGTGAATCCTCCTTGCACTGTCCCTGTCCCCTTCCCCTTCTCCACCCTGTCTCTTAGCGTTCAACCTTGGGCGACCCCCTGTCTCCACCTCTGCTGTGGACAGAAGACTGTAAGTGAGCCAGGGAGAATCTTTGTAGCTGCCTCTTCCACGCTGCTTGCTCCAGAGAGAAGCAGAGGCCTCTGTGTGTGGGGGGCCCTTTGGAAATGAGGTGTTCTCCTGCTTGCCTGGTGCCCCTGGCGTGGCTGGTAATTACAGATGAGACAGCCGGGAACAGGCTGGAGTGAGCAGAGCTGAGGCTATCCTGGTGATCAGGGTGGGGCGGTGAGAGGGGAGAGTGGGAAGAAGCTGAGGGCTGGGTGGGGTGGGAGGCCTGGCGCCCCTCACCCCCATGCCACACAGTCTAGAGGAGAGCAGCAGGTACGGCCCAGCCTTGGCATGAGGAAGGCAGGGAGTGCAGCCAGGCTGGAGGATCCAGGAGCCCCCAGGGAAAGGAGCAGAATGCATGAAGAGAGATTTGTCTGCTCTCTCAGCTCCTGAATGAGGACTAAATTAAGGAGGACCCAACTACCACTCACCAATGATTGCATCTTTTTCTGGGTGGGGTCTTGCTTTCAACTGTGAGGTTATGGGACGGGAAGTGGAGGGGATTGACTATGCAACCCCTAAAGAAGAAAGAGGTAAAAGCTCACATTTGAGCATTTAGTGTGTGCCAGACGCTGATATTGCACATACAGGATTACACTGAAAACTCTTACCCCATTTTAAAGAGGTTTAGGGGAAGTGTGCCCCTCATCAAAGATTGCATATCTCACAGAAGGCTCTGCCAGGTGATCTGGCTTTTTGCTCTTCCTAAAGTGTTCTCTTTACCTTTCCTTGCTCTCATCTGGTTATATCTGATTGCTCACTATTACCTTTAATCCTGAATTTGAATAATTCCCCTAACCCTGAAAAGCAATGGTGAGTCCAGATGTCAGCTGAAGAACAGAGCCTGCCTCTGAGGGCCTCATGGAGGAGTCCGGCCTGCAACTTGGGCAGAAGCGTGTCTTGGGACCACCTCTTACTCCTGATGGGCTACTTTCCAGAGTAGGGACTATGGCAAGAGAGTGACCTACCCTTGTAGCTCAGGAGTCTTCTGACAAGGAGACTCTTACTGACGAGGAGACTTACTGGCAAGGAGGCTTACTGGCTGTAGTGTTTTCCTGCATCCCTGCCCTCAGCTCTTCAGACCCTCATTCTTACCAGTGCCTGGCTCCTCCCACCTGGCCAGAAGACAGAAGGTGTTTGTGTGTGGGAGGGTGGGTGGGGGGTTCCTTCTGACTTTTTAGGGTGGAGGGGTTTGGACAGAAACAGGTGCTGAACCGGGGGTGTGAATGCAATAACTTAAAAAACAACCGAGTGTGAACAGAAACACATATTTTGTCACCTGCTTTACTCCAGGAATGGAAGTGACAGATATAAGTTGAGAATCCTCAGAAAGAGTGCCAAGCTCAGTGGTGGGAGGGGGAGGTTGTCGGAATGGTTGATTGGTACGTGGGAGCCAGCTTAGTTTTCCTAGGGAAGAATGGCTAATTTGTCAGACCTCAGGCCTTGGACTGAGGTGGGAGGAGAAAGTTTTATGAGGAAACCCAGGCCTGCCACCCTCACCCACCTCGTCTCACACCCTGAGCCTTACTCTGCTGCTGTCCCCGTACAGTCCAGTCTTGGCGACAGTGTCCCATATGTTCTTCCACACTCCTTCCTCGAGCCTCCGCTCTTCCCATCCACATGCCAGCCTTGGGGCGGCCAACTTCTGCATCCCCAGTGGCTGCTTCCCACCTCCGTGTGCCTTGAGGCTGGGGCTGGGTGAACAGGGACAGCGGGAGCTTCCTGCTCAGCAGCCTAGGAAGTGAGGGAGGCATTTCATTGGAAATGTACAGGACATTGGCCTGGGGCAACACGGCTCATCCATCTCCTGTTGTGCACCTTCTCTCTGACCAGGACCCCTTGAGGCACCTGTTTTCCTTTTTGGTTCTTCCACAGCTCATCTGATGGGCAGGGAGGAACTGGTCCTTTGCTCTAGCCAGGGAGGAAAACAGCTCAAAGCCCTGTGGCTGGGGATTGTTAGTGAAAACTAAATACATCACTGGGATACCTAGAAACCCCAGTCACCCTCCCTTTGGCTTAGCATCTTATACCTCGCCTGGGGTAGATGCCAAAGGAATTACTCACCCTTTCTCTTGCAGTCCCTGATTCTCACCCCTGTTCCTTTTGAGACTGACTAGGAATAGGTCTGGGGGGAGTGAGATGCTATGGGGTGTGTGTATGCATGTGCGCTTGCGTGCATGCATATGCGTAGGTGTGCTGTGGTGGGGGCAGGGACTTCTGAGAGCTGGGGTGGGGGTAGGGGTGCCAGACAGACAGCAGAGCAGGTCTCTACAGAACCTGCCTAGCCAGGGTGGGTGGAGCTGGGTGGGGCAGGCAGGAGCCATTCCACTTCCAGAGGGGGAGCATCAGTGTAGGCGTGTGCGTGTGCGTGTGCGTGTGTGTGTTTCAGTGTGTTTGTGGATTTCAGGTGTATTCAGCTTCACCCTTTGCCTTAGACTGAAGTTAACTGAGGAACTTGGTAGTGCTCCTTTCCACTAGCGTGGAGCCCAGGTACCCTGGCATGGAGCCCAGGTACCCTCCCCTGCTCCTGCACTGGGGTCCTGTGGTGAGAAGCTGTTCTGGAAGGCCAGATGCCTGGGTGACCCAGTGCACCCCTCCCCCTGCCACTCACCTAGGAGAAGAAGGATCCTGCCCCCGTGCTGCGGGGCTGTGAGGATGGTGAGCTCATGTCTGGGCTGTCCTGGGAGTGCCTTGTTACTGGTGGGGGTGGGGCACCTGGTGCCAGCTCTGGGCTGCCCGGTGCTGTGTTTTCTAACTCAGCCCACTGAGGTCCAGCTGTTCTTTCTGACCTTGTGGGCAGCACTGTCACCTCAGATCCCTGGGGCCAGGAAAGAGGATGGGTAAAATCTCTATTCTACTTTTGGTTCAGGGCTTGGGAACCAAAGCCCACTCTACCTTCATTCTTCCTGACGTAGTGAAACCCATCCAGCACGGGCCTCTTGGGATGGGTGGCTTCTCCACTTGAGAGGCTGTGGGGAATGAATGGAAGTGATGGAAGATTGGATGCAGCTTTTTGGTTAGGGCTGTGTCGGCTTAAGCCTGCCACGTCTCTGATCCTTGTTACTGGTGAGACACAGATGCATAGTAGTGACTAGGCACTACGCATTTGCCTTCCCGACCTTTTTATCTGTAAAACTTGCAGTGGTACCTGATACTGAGTGGGTCAATCCACTGTCTCCTGGAAGGGAAGAGATGGGGGAGTGAGGGGAAGGAAGCCATGGAAGGTGTCTGCATTTCCTCCCGCTGTCAAAAACCTTGAGTCCCCTCCCATGTTGCTGACAGAGAGGCCTAGATTGAGCTCACCTATGAAGCTCAGGGAATAGGATAGCACGGAAGGAAGACAAGCAGGGCCTGGAATGCCCTTCATATCTGTGAATCTCTGCTCTCTGCATGCCCCATGCGAGATGACCTCATGACTTCATGGGGTGCTCTGACTCTGGGCAGATGTCTAGCTCTCTGGATGCTGAACTGGGAGGTTGAATATCTGGCTTGTTTCCTGCCCCTATCTTTCCCCTTAAGGTAGGCACCCAGCACTTTGAGTGGAACCTATGTTGATATACTTGGGTTGGGGCTGTGATTAGTGAACAGTAGGAATATTTGTGTACATACCCACCTATGAGTTTGAAGGGAGAAGGAGCATGGGCATGTCCATAAGACCCAGGCTCTTCCCTAGGAATCACAGGCCTTAAATGGGCAAGGGCCCACAGATTCCTCTTTAAGAAGAGTCTGAAAAGCTAATGGCACCCATTCTCCTATGTCCCTGGCTGAGGACAGGATAGGGGTTTGCTGGAGATCTACCCCTACTGGAGGAGAACTTTTGGCTTCTTGTCTTCTTTCCCATCTTCTTCCCCTCTCTGGTGCCAGTCTTTTTTAACATCAGACCGAGGTGCCGTCACATGGCTGCCTGGTGCTTCCAGCCCTGTACTTAATAGAGGTGCGGCACAATTGTGCCTTTTTAAGGTACATTTCTGAGTTCTGTCCCTTTCCTCCCCTGCCTTCCCTTCCCTTGCCAAGTCACCCTCACTCCTGCAGTGCTTTCTGCTGGCCCATCCTTGTGCTCTACCTCATTTCCCACCCTGAGCCTAATGCAGCTGGAACTGGGTGGCTGGGTGCACCAGAGCTGGAGGTGTGTCAAAGAGATGGTGACCACAGCCACTGCGGCCTGTTCATCTGTCCCCAGCACATGCTGCACATGGGTTACTTGTTTCTGTGTCCCTTTGAGCTATGGCCCCATGAGTAGAGAAGTGGGGAAGGGTCAATCTGTCTTGGTCTGTGTTTTGGCCACCCCTCAACTCCAACGTGCATACACATACCCCAGGGTCTTGCTCCTCTACGCTTGCCAGATTTTGAATGTATTTTTTTCCAGAGGGCTCCAATTGTTTCCTGAAGAAACCTGATCTGGAGTGCAGACAAAAGCTGGGGTTGCCAAAGGAGAAACCCCATTCCCTCTTCCCCTGTGTCCTTATCCCCCCCCCCCCACCTCTGTAACCTTCCTTGCTTTGGATTCTGGGTATGGGTTCCAGGGCCTGGCTGCTATCACCTAGGCAACCAGGGGCTTTGGTTACCATGGTGATCAATGTGGGAGAAGCTGGGCAGCAGGGACAAAAGCCCCCACATTCCCCCCTAGCCCTCCCCTCAACCCCCTTGGGATGATACTGAGACACATTCCATTAATTTTATTTCTGAAAGGCCTTTGGAGGGGAGAAGGGTCTCCTTTTTGTGCCGGGCTCTCTCTTCCCTCCCTCTCTCCTCTCTGGCCTCCTTTTAACCCCAGATAATCCAAGGCTGGTTTGAGCAGGGCCCTGAGTGCCTGTGTTGTGTCTTGGAAGTGAGGGGTGAGGTGAGAAGCCGTGGATATGCTCCCTTTTCACAGCCTCCCACGCCCTCAGGCCGGTGCAGCTCATCCTGTGCCAAGCCTGGGCTTCTCTCCCCACTTCGTCACCCCTCTGACATTTCCACTTGTTGAGCTCATCCAGTGCTCCCCTCCCCCGCTTTTCCCTGGGAACACTGCCCACCCGGGAGACCCTCCAAACCCCAGAGTCCAGGGGCGGGGGCTTCTGCCCTTCCCTCTGCATTCTTCCCTCCCCTTAGCCTCTCCAGTGCTTAGATTGGTTCCCTAGTGTATTAGAGGACACAACCGACAAGGATCTCAGAAATCGGGTTCATTTTTGGCCCATGTTTGGTAGGGGATAGAGGAGCATGTTTTGTTGTGTTTTGGGAACTGTGACTTGGGTTTGCAGGCCAGGGATGCAGGTTTGTGTTGATTCTTTAAAAAGCAGCTAGCAGCAAGGTGAGGGCTCCAGGCTGAGCAGCTCAGAACAAAGAGTTAGAGGGGATTGGTACCTTCGTTTGGCTTGACATTTATCTGTGGCATTGACTTACTTCTCAATGTATTTGAAGCCATAGTTTTGGATAGGATGCGTGGTGTGTGTGTGTGTGTGTGTGTGTGTGTGTGTGTGACTTCTTTATTTAGTCATGCAAGTAGCAAGATTTATTTATACTACCTCTTTCCCTAGTCTCAGAGGAAGTGTCTGGGGACTGGAGTGTGAGAGATCTCCTGGAGCTAGAGCTTATTAATTGCTTAACTGATTACTAGCTGCCAAGTTTATGAAAGCACTCCCCCCCCCATGATTCTCTCAGCAACCCACTGAGTGGGTGTGATTACCTTCTCTGTTTTACCAGTGAGCCTACCCTGCTATGCATGAGTGCTGAGAAGTCAAGTAACTCGCCTGAGATCACACAGCTAGTATAATAGGAGAGGTAGAGTCAGAACTCAGATCATGGCTTACAAATCCCAGTCTCTTTTTGCTGATGCTCTGGCAGATGTGGGCATTGAGGTGGTAGTGAGGAGATGGAGGGTGTAGGGTCTAGTGTCTGTGTGCCCTGTGTCACTCCTTTCCCCATCTTCTTCATCATCCCTCTCACTCTGGAATATACTTGTCTTTGAGCTTCAGTTTTTAAGAGGAGGACCAGAGAGAATGGGCTGGAACCACATCAAAAGCAGTGCAAGTGAGATGTCTGAATTACATAGGGGGAACAACCAGCAGAATGGGTTTGGGGGAGAGTGGTGCAGGAACAGATGGGGATGAATGTGGGTTCTGTTTGCAGCAAATTGTGGAGAACGGTTCTGAGTCGGGTTGAAATATTATGTCCCTGTCCCCTAAGAATGTACCGTTCACACACTTGTTTTGACATAGGGATATTGACAGACTTCCATGCCCCATGGATTGCCTCCACATAACTCTTTTAGGAGGATAAGTGAATGGATCGCATATCCATTTTATTACTCCACACTTGCAGTTTGCCCTGATTAATCACATAGGTATATTCATTTACTAGGCGGGTATCACTTACTCAGAGGGGAGACAGAGGCAGATATATCCCAATCATACTGCTTATTCTCAGGCTGCTGATGGTTTAGAGTAGTTGGAGAAAAGTTAGCTGTCCACGGCAGTTGAGCTTAGCTCTTTACGTAACTGGCCTCTCTGACCTGGTTGTCTGTATTCCTCCTTGAAATCCTCTTCCATTCTTGGCAGCCCTGAGGCCCCATGCTTCAGGTCTGTTGCTCATCTGTTCTTACCTTCTGCACCCCTCAGCCTGCTTTGTCCTCTGGATCCATGTGCATTTCATAATTCTTGGTCCCTTGTGTAACCCTTTCCTGAGGTGATGTTGGTAGCTCTTCGCATTGTCCATGAGACACGGGGATTGAAGCCAGGGCCTTCACACCAAGCTGGCCTGTCCTTTTTGGAGACAAGGTTTCAGTAAATTGCCTAGGCTGAATTTGACCTTTCAATCTTCCTGTCTCAGCCTCCTGGAGTGCTGGGATTACAGGCGTGTGCCACCGTGGCTAGCTCAGTTCACATTCTTCTAAGTCCAGCTTCTCCGAAGCTTAGCTGCCTCTAAGCCATGAACTTCACAGTGGGAAGCAAAACTCACCATGTTCCTCCCTAAATGTGCTTCCCTCTCATCCCCCCACCCTTCCTTAGGGTGTGGTCATCTTTACTAAGGCCAGGGACTCTAATGCTCCCCTCCACCTCAGCCAGGTCTCCTTGATTCTACCACCAACCTCTGTCCTAAACATGACCGTATTCACCTCTACCCTTAGATCTATCTGCCCCAGCAGTCATCACCACAGGACCTCCTTGCTGAGCTCTCTGTTTCCCCCTTTCCCTACATTCCAGTCTTGATCTTTGTAGCTAAAATAGGTTTCCTATTGTGGTAGAAAAAACCTGGCTCTTCACTTGGCCTCTACCTCTCTCTCATCCTTAGCTGTGGTCGCCCAGCATCTGTCGCTCTTGAAATGCACAGAACTCTTTCCTGGTTTTGATCTATGATTCCTCAACTCTGTGGGCTTTTCCTTCCTCCCATGGGCCTGTTCTCAGTTATCATTTGTGCAGGGGGACTTTCCAGAACACTCAGTTTCTTTTATTTTTAAAATTTTATTTTAAAAATTTTATGTTTATGAGTATGTGTTTGTAGTACATCATGATTATATTCATCATGGGGAGTTGGTCCATGTGCATAACACATCTTAATTCTTTATGTGTCCCCTTCCCCTCCCCTTCCTCCCCCAGAGCACCCAGTTTAAAGTAGCTCCATGAAGTTGTATCTCATGATTTCCTGTCTTTTTCCTTCCTTCACACCGATGTGGTCATTCATGTTTATCTGTTTACTTGTTTTGTGTGCATCTCCTCCCTAGACTGTACACGAAGGCTTTGCTATGGGATTGTGTACCCAGGGTCCAGCAAAGTGTGTGTTCATAGAAGGTGCCTAAAACAGGCTTGGTGAATCAGTGAATGAAGATAGGAAGTAAGCGTATGCAGTGCATGATCAAGACTGTTAGTGGGGTTGGGATGGGGGGCGGATGATGCTGTGTGTCAGAGGCTCCTTTGGGGGTCAGTTAGGCTCTGAAGGGTGATGGGTGGACTTGGGGGGCACCTTCCCCTGAAGAGTTAGAAGGTAAAGTGTAGATGAAAGAGGCTGCTCCTCAGCCCATGAGGAGTCAGATAAACCTGTGCCTTGCCTATTCCAGGACTGTGGGCTTTTGGAAAATAGTTCTACATATCCTTTACTCCTCCCTTCACCATATTGCATGTGGTTTCCATCCCTCGCTGCACTTCCTAATATGTGTGGGTACCTGTACGCACCCCACACGCACACGCACAAAGCCTTGCGGAGTGCGGCCAGCCTTGCCTAGCTGTGACAGTGGGTGTGTTTGTAATACATGTTGGAGAGATGGTTCCATAGAAGCAGCCATATGCAGTATCCTTGGGGAACGCTCAGAAATTAGGAGTGTGGGTGGAGGAGAGGCCTGCAGGAGACCTAGCCAGGAGCCCCCTGCTTTGTGCTCTCTGAAGTCTCCATTGGTTCAGACTCTCAACCTGGCCAGAACCAGCCATTGCTGAGCCTCACTTTTCCCGTGGCTGAAAACAGGAAACCACTGCCCTGATTTTCCCTATTAGGAGGTTCAGGATGGGGCATTCTGGGTGACTATTAGCTTGCCTGTTGCTGGAACACAAAAGAGGAGAGGTTTATTTTGGCTCATGGATTACATGGATTCATTCGATAGTTGATCAGCTCCAAGGCTGAAATAGGAGGGTCTAGTGGTGGAAGCTGCTGCAAGCAGAGAAGGGAGGAGCTGGGCACAAGAATATACTGTTTCAGGTCATGCCCCTCAAACGCTACCTCCAATGAGGACCCATCTCCTAACAGCACATTCCCCTATGAACTCATCCGTGGCTATTAATTCACGGGTGAGTATAGGGCCTCCATGACCCAGTCACCATCCAAAAGTCCCACCTCTGAATGTGAGACTCTTAGGGGGCCATTTTCTTTTATTTATTTATTTTAATTAATTTAGAAAGCAAAAAGAATAAAAATGATACAGAATTTCAAAACAAAATACTAGATTAACAATGGTTAATGCACTGTGTACTGTTATCTTCAACATAGTTGCTCAGATTACAAGATACAGGCATGAAAAATTGATTAAACAATGAAAGCATAAACAATTCTTTTCGATCTTTTATTTTTTAAAAAAATCTATTTAGTTCGTTTTATTGGTATGTTTTCAGTACATAGTAAGTTCATTCATCTTGGGGAGTTTGGTATATATACATATCTCATCTTAATCATCTTTACTTCCTCTTCCCCTTGGGATATTTTAGATCTAAACCACAGCGCTGGCCTTCCTGTCCTGGGAGTTGCTGCTGCCATCTGCCCTTGTGCCTGAGTCCTGGCTGCAGTAGGGCTGGGGGCTGTTTCTAGCCTGTGGGGCAGGTGGAGCTGAGCTCACCGGACTGAGCTGAGCGGGAATCATGGGAGAGGTATCCACAGGAGTGGTGCTGCCTATCTGAGCCTCCTGGGGCTACCTCAGGGGTGGTCTTCCTCTGCCCCTACCCACTAGGAACTGCAGCTTTCTCTAGCCAACTGCTTCCTCTCCTCAGGAGCGTCGCTTGATTTTTCTCTGAGACAAGCCCACTCGTCCAGCAAAATAGAGTCCCTCAGGGTGACAGTTGACTTCCTGAAGGTGCCTCTTGGCCTGAAGAAGCCGGTGCTGAAGGAGGTGGCTGTGGGGCCCCCCAAGAGGCCCCAGCCTGTGGCCCTGGAGCGTTACAAGGCACGGCGTTCAGACGCCATGGACACCGAGTCCCAGTACTCGGGCTATTCCTACAAGTCGGGCCACTCCCGCAGCTCCCGCAAGCACAGGTGTGTATGTGTGTGTGGGGGTGATGCAGGTGGTGGAGGGAGGGCTGCTGAAAAGACCCCAACCCTTACCTTGACAGTGTGCTGTTACTCTGGCTTCTTGCTGCAGGGACCGCCGGGACCGACACCGCTCGAAGAGCCGAGATGGGAGCCGTGGAGACAAGTCGGTGACAATCCAGGCTCCAGGAGAGCCCCTGCTGGATAACGAGTCCACGCGAGGGGACGAGAGGGTGGGCATCAGCGTGGGATGAGGTGGTGCATGTGGGCATTCCCAGAATATCCTTTAGAGGAGTGGGAGGCCATCGAGAAGGAGCGGGAGGAGAAGGGCTTAAAAATCTGAGCTCCTTGAACTGAGGCCACATCAAGGAGGGTGTCTGGTTATACTTCCTTTCGTTTAGCTTCCTTTGGTTAGCAAGGTAGGGCTTTGTTGTGGAATTCAGAGGATTTCAGTGGTGTTCCTTTGGGAAGCAACAGCTTCTCCTTCCTTACCTCTAGAGCTTGGGTGACTGGGGATCCAGACTGGGAGGGCCGTGGTGGTCGGTGAGGTCTGGGGGTGTGGACAGCCTGGGAGTTGTCCTGTGTCAGTTGTGGGCACTCCTTTGCCCTCTGGTGTCAGCCTGTGGAACAACATCACCAGGATTCTAGGGAGAGGAAGTGTGGAAGACTAGAAGAGGAGACATGGGGGAGGGAAGCGGTGGGCTGTGTGGATGGAGGAGGGACCCTGGAAGAGAGTTCCCCATGACAGGGTGAGCATGTTCCTTTTGTCCTAACCTCTGTGGCCTGTGCTGTTTCTCTGATGGGAGGATAATAGGCAGAGCACAGTCCTGGATTTGAGATGACACTGTGGTGGCCCAAGTCTCATTCCTCCTTTCTTTCTTCTTGGGAGCATCTTGGGGGGTTGGAGACCCATCTCGTTATTCCTCAGGAGAAATCCCAGTGACTGCCACTGTGAATTCTTAGGTCTGGAGGGAATTGTTCTCTTTCCTTTTTCTAGTCCCTTTCCCTGGGACCTGGCCTTATGGGTTCTTGAAGTGACCCTGAGATGCTGTCAACTCACCTTTTGTTGGGGTGGAGTTCCTGAGACCTTGACCCTTGAGAGGACAGTGGGTCCTGGACTCATATGGTGAGGGGGAAACCCTGTCCCTTAATGCAAAAGTGATCGGGGACATCTACTTTCTATACTCAGATTAGACTTTTCTCCCCTCCTTGGAGAGGAGATTCCTTAACCTCCCTAATCACTGACCCTGCCAGCCCGTGTCCTGCCTCCACACCTCAGTGTCCCAGTGTCATAGTCTTTGTCCCCTGTGGGTCAGGATAGGATTTCATTTGTTCAGGCTGCCTAGGAAGAGAGGGTATGGGCAGATTGGTTGTGGAATTCCTCTGTGGCTGCCCTCCAGCCACTGCAAAGAAACAACTCGAGCAGTCCCCGCTGTGAAGGGCACTGGGGCACCTCAGCCTGTCCACTCCTTGCCTCCAAGGACAGGTGGCCTCTGTGCTGTGGGCATTCAGATGGCCCAGCAGTGCTGGCTTCACAGAAACCCACCATGACACTGAGCCTGCACTGTGTCCCCCATGCTCTCCCCTGTACAATCACCTCTCCCTGTGGTGTCCTCTTCTCTATGCTGCTTTTGTCAGGTCACTGCCTTAATCAGAAACCAGTGAGCGCTCCCTCTGCCTAGAGGATAGATGCTTATTGCTTAGCTGGGCATGGCCCTCAGCCTCACCTTCCTGGTCATGCCGTGCTCTGCTCCTGCACCTGAGCCCCCAACTCTCACCATCCCCCGGGAGCCTCGGTTCACATGTCCTCACCTCGAGGGCTCCTTGTCTAGCTCCTGCTGGAATCAGAGAGTGCTGTGGTACTCCTAGAACTTTAATGTTGGAGTGATTGATTGTTAGAATGTGGGGTAGGTCTGCGGTCTGCACGTCTAACCCAGCGCCCAGTTGCTGTCTACACTGTGGGCCACAGAACACATTTTGCGTAGCCAGCCCTTAGAGATCATTTAGTCCAAAGATTCTCAATCTTGGATGAAATTAGAATCATCTGGGGAGATATTTTTCAAAAAGATTGACAAGCAGATCTCTCTCTGCTGTAATTGGCATCCTTTCCAACTCCCTAGGTGATTCTAATGTGTGCAGCTGGGGTTGGGAGCCACTAATTCAGCCAAGCTTGTTCATGTCACCTCCTGCCTGGGGTCAGCTCAGGTCCGTTTGTTGCCTGGAAGCCTGCCTGTTTTGCCTGGTGAGTCTGTCCCAGGATTCCTGTCACTGCCTGAGCAGCTCCCTTGGTGCTTGTCCTGTGCCCTCTGTCCCAAGGGTCTTTGCTGTGTACCCAGCGTTTTCCTCGCTCAGTGCTCAGTGGCTGGTGGACAGCTCCTCCTCGAGGGCTGAGGCTCAGGCTGGACACACAGTGGAGCTCACTGTAAATATTTTGCTGGTTGCATGGTTGTTGATTACTCTTTTCTCTCTGCTTCTCCTATCCCATTCCTTCCTCTGTCTTCTCTCTGCTCCCCCTCCCCCTCCCCTTTTCCTCTCCTCTCCTCTCTTTCCTCTCCCATCTCCCTCCTTGTGGACCCCTCCTACCTATAGGATGACAACTGGGGGGAAACAACAACGGTAGTCACGGGCACCTCGGAGCACAGCATCTCCCATGATGACCTCACACGCATTGCCAAGGATATGGAGGACAGTGTCCCACTGGACTGCTCTCGTCACCTGGGTGTGGCGGCAGGGGCCACTCTGGCGCTGCTGTCTTTCCTCACACCTCTGGCTTTCCTGCTGCTGCCCCCGCTGCTGTGGCGGGATGAGCTGGAGCCGTGCGGGACGGCCTGTGAGGGCCTCTTCATCTCGGTGGCCTTCAAGCTGCTTATCCTGCTGCTGGGCAGCTGGGCTCTGTTCTTCCGCCGGCCCAAGGCGTCACTGCCTCGCGTCTTCGTGCTGCGCGCCCTGCTCATGGTGCTTGTGTTCCTCCTTGTCGTCTCCTACTGGCTCTTCTATGGTGTTCGCATCCTGGATGCCCGTGAACGTAGCTACCAGGGTGTTGTGCAGTTTGCGGTGTCACTGGTGGATGCCCTGCTCTTTGTGCATTACCTGGCCGTGGTCCTGCTGGAACTGCGCCAACTCCAGCCTCAGTTCACGCTCAAGGTCGTGCGCTCCACAGATGGGGCCAGCCGCTTCTACAATGTGGGCCATCTCAGGTACAGTTCCTGGGAGCGGGCGGAGGTGCACCCTGGAGAAGTGGGGGAGGGTGGGATTGGGGCCTGAGGTGATGGGCTGGCAGGAGTCAAGTGCTCTGCACATAGCAGGTTTTCAACAACATTTGCTGCTTGATGGGAAAGTCATTTGCAGTGTTGTGGGGCAATTAGAGATCAGGATCTTAGAGGAGGAAGGACCAAAGGGGAGAGAACTTTGGGGCACGGACAGTGAATGGTCATGAACCAAGCTGGCCGGGGCAGGGTGTGTCTAGAGGAGGAGATATGAGAGGACGTAGGAGAGTGTCAACTCCTACTGTACTTGTGAACAGAACCCCCCTCCTCGCTTCTGGTGGGGGATCCTGAGTATCCAGAGTATCAGTAACACCTCTTTGGTCTTGTCACAAATCTTGGGAGGATGCTAAAGGGTGATGAGGGGACCCTTGGCTGGGGACCCAGGTCCACTGCCCTCTTTCCCTGGGCTTCAGCATGGCAGGGAAAGAATAACAGACCCAGCTCCAGGAAAGGTTGGAAGCCTGGTAAGTAGACATCAGGCTTGAGCCAGGCTTCCCGGAAGCAGCTTGTCCCTGTCGTGTGTCCTCTCCTGCCCTGCCGACCTGCCCTGATGTGTCCCTTCCCCTGCACCCCTTGTCTGTCCCTTCTCCCTCCCCCTCCTGCCGTCTCCCCCACAGCATCCAGCGCGTGGCAGTGTGGATCCTGGAGAAGTATTACCATGACTTCCCTGTCTACAACCCCGCCCTCCTCAACCTGCCCAAGTCCGTGCTGGCCAAGAAAGTGTCTGGCTTCAAGGTGTACTCTCTTGGAGAGGGTGAGCGGCCCTGCTCCTCCTCCCCTCCCGGCCTCTTCCCAAGCAGGATCCAAGTGCCTTCATTGCTTTTTCTCTCTCACCCTTCTTCCCTTGCTTTTCCTTTCTCCAGCCCATGACCCAGCCCCTTCTGTTCTGTCATTTCCCTTGACTTCAGGTGGCTGGCCTTAGCTGCTGATTCAATTTGCTGTCCCTTTAAGCTATTGTGTGTCCCCAGTCTGGCTCCTCTGTGTCTGCTCATCGGCTCTGGTTGGAGCCCTTGGGCTCTCTGAGCCGAGAACCTCCTCAACCTGGGAGGACCGTGTGCAGCACCCCTTGCCCTTACAGTGCCTTCCTGGTTGCTTTCCTGCAGCCTCTCCCAGAGGTGGCCAGGAGGGCTGGGAATGGGAGGTATTGTCGGGTGGGGGGACAGTTTCCTTCTGGACATGTCGGATTCTGTCTCTTGAGCTCTGGGCCGTTCCCTGATGTGACTGTCTCCTCTTATCCTGACCCTGTGCAGAAAACAGCACTAATAACTCCACGGGCCAGTCTCGGGCTGTGATTGCAGCAGCCGCCCGGCGGCGGGACAACAGCCACAATGAGTACTACTATGAGGAGGCAGAGCACGAGCGCAGGGTGCGCAAGCGCAGGGCCAGGTATGCCCCTGGGGCAGAAGAGGGGAAGCAGGGGGTGAGGGGTGGTGTTGCCTGTAGGGTGAGCTGGGACAAGATGCCCAAGGGACTTCTGGGACTGCTGGAATTAGATGAGCAGTGATGACATGGGGGTGGGCATTGTCGTTTTCAGTGCTGCCGTAACTGATTGCCATGAACTCAGCAGCTACAAAGCACTGCATATTTTTGGTACTGGGGATCTAACTCATGACCTTGCGCTTGCCAGGCAGGCGCTTATGCCACTGAGCTAAATCCCCAGCCCTAGGTGGAGCTTTTTTTTGTTTTCAAAAAAATGACATTTCCTGCATCCATACTTTGGTATATTCTTAAATGCTATGCTCACCACTCTTGTGCCCCTGTTCACATTATCACGTGAACTTATGTCCTGCCTGGAGTCTCGTCTTGACACCTAGTGCTGCTGGGCCCCACCTGTCAGGGTTTTGGGGAGCAGGAGCCAGGAGCCTTGGCACTGGTAGCCTTGCCTTTTTGCCTTTCTGCCCAGGCAGGTGGTTCCCCTGGAGTAGATTGAAGATCACAAACCCTGTTTTTGTGACATTCCAGGATGAGTCCAGTTGTCTCAGAAATGGTCCTTTTTTTTTTTGGTACTGGGGATCGAACTCACGACCTCACACTTGCCAGGCAGGTGCTTAAGCCACTGAGCTAAATCCCCAGCCCTAGAAATGGTCCTTGAGGGAAGGACCCATGGTGGCCCCTAGAGCTTGGCTTCCCTCTCACATGCTGTCACCATCATTCTTGGCACATGAAGTCCCCCCACTCCATTACCTTGCTGTAACTGGGAGATGAAAACTTTCGTTTGGTTCAACAAAGGCTTATCCCTGGGGATAAAGAGATTCAGAAGGAACTCAACTGAGAAGCTTAAGGGGAGCAAAATCAACCCCAGCACTCTGGGAGTCTGAGGCAAGAGGATCATAAGTTTGAGCTTAGCCTGGACAGCTTAGTAAGATCCTGTCTCAAAATAAAAAAAAAAAAAAAAAGCAGACTGAGGATGTAGCTCAGTGCAGAGGCTCTGGCTTCAGTTAGTACAGAAGAAACAAAAGAATAAACTTTTGTAGACTTGTATGTGTATGCCCACCCACATGTACTCAGCTCAGAAGCCTGTCCTAAGCTCATTGGAGGTCCCATGTCCCTGGGCTTGTGTATTCTTTTTTCCTTTTTTTTTTTTTTATTTTAAAGAGGGTAAAACTAAGGAAAATAAAACAGAACAAAACCAATCAAAATAAACCAGTATAAGTGATACAGGACTTCAAAATCTTATGAAATCAGCAATAGTTACCATAATGTCTTTTCTTTGTCTTCAAAATAGCTGCAGATACCTTCTAACATAGTAAAAATCGAACAGAACAGAATGGAATAGAAATAATAAAAGCAAAAAAATGAATGTAATAACGGACTTCAAAACAAGCCAATAGTAAATCCCAAATGACTACTGTAATATGACTTGCTATCTTTTAAATAGCTGCTCATGCCATCAGATTTAACATAGTCAAACAAAACAAAAGAGAATAAAACCCAACCCAACAAAACAATTAAAATGATGTGGTTCCGGGTTGGGATCGCTTCCTGGTGAGGCCTCCTTCTCTCCGCCCACAGATCGCAAATGGTGCTGACTTCGGGAGAGAGGATTGGGTCTGGCTGTCCCCACTCTGGCAGTGGCCCACGCATCTACCTTTTGTGTTCTTTAGTCTTTCAGGCCTCTTCTGAATTATGTGTTGCCCATTTTTCTAAAGAATGCTTGCCCTGTTTTTCTAGCTATTAATCCCTTGTTGGTTTTGGATGCTGCAGTGTACTGCCTTGTTCCCTTCAATGTAACTGTGCCAGTGCTGTACTAGCTGAACAGAAATCTTGTCATTCTGTTGTAATCATTTCTGTTAGTTTTTGATGCAATGAAGTTCAGCTTAGGAGTCTTATTTAGGAAGGCTTTTCCTAGGGTTTTTGGGATGCTTAGTCTTTCCTCTAGTAAAGTTTCTAGTCATCTCTGGGTTTGACACTAGATTTGTCTGGAGTGCCTGGGCTGGGTTCACTGTACTCTGCAGCTCTTTCTTATCCCCAGTGGGGGAACCTCCATAGAAGTCCAGCCCTTGGCTCTAGATCAGGGTCAAGGAGAGCACAAAGGTCTGACCTTTCTCGGGGTGCAGCTGTCAGAGCTGGTGTGTAGGGGGAGGGATGAGAAATAGGCACCTGGCTCAGATCCTTTCTGTCCTCTAGGCTTGTGGTGGCTGTGGAGGAGGCCTTCACTCACATTAAGCGGCTGCAGGAAGAGGAGCAGAAGAACCCCAGGGAGGTGATGGACCCCCGTGAGGCAGCCCAGGCCATCTTTGCATCCATGGCCCGTGCCATGCAGAAGTACCTGCGAACCACCAAGCAGCAGCCTTACCACACCATGGAGAGCATCTTGCAGCACCTTGAATTCTGCATCACGCACGACATGACGCCCAAGGTAGGCCTGCTGCTCCCGCATCCTTCCTCTTTCCCTCCTTCTCCTTCCCGTGACCTCTTATCTCTGCACTCTCCCTCCCTCTTCCTTATCTCTGCCCCCTTCTTATCCTCTCTTCTCATTTCTCCCTGTCCACATGGAGTGAAGTTATGGGGTGGTGGGTGAAGTAAGGGAGAACACTCAGAAACTATTTGGGGCTGCTAAGACCTATTTCTTAGCTTCATAAGGACTTCAGAATTTCCACTTCCGGAGTCCCAGCTTTCTCCACTTGGTCCCCTTTACCTCCACAGATGATCTTTGATCTATGCACACTTTTAACGATTACCCACTCCTCAACTCAAATGCCAGCTTCCTAGAATGCTTTGGCTGAGCTGTGCTTAGTGAACAGGTGACTGAACATGATGTTGCCCTGACAGCTCAACCCCCTCCCAGCTCACACCTGCATGGCACCAGCTATATAAGCAGTGCGGGAAGGAAGGATGAGGAAGAGCTTGTGCAGGCCACAGCCTGTGCAAGAAGAGCAGAGGATGGGAGTGGGGAGCTGCGTTCCAGTCTTGACTCTGGGGCCACGTGGTTTCTGTGGGCATCGCCTTCCTCATCTCTAGAGGAATTTCTGCTCTGTCAGTCTCAGATACTGGTTCATACGTCGAGAGAGCGCTCAGGGGACATGTCCTTGGAAGCTGTGCCCAGGGGAGGAAGGGTAGTGGGTGACAGTGTCCAGGCAGCTCCCTCTTCTCTCTTCAGGCCTTCCTGGAACGGTACCTAGCAGCCGGACCCACCATCCAGTACCACAAGGAACGCTGGCTGGCTAAACAGTGGACACTGGTGAGCGAGGAGCCGGTGACCAATGGGCTTAAGGATGGCATCGTTTTCCTCTTAAAACGCCAGGACTTCAGCCTGGTGGTTAGCACCAAGAAGGTGCCATTCTTCAAACTCTCCGAGGAATTTGTGGATCCCAAGTCGCACAAGTTTGTCATGAGGCTGCAGTCGGAGACCTCGGTGTGACTGTGTGACAGCAGGGGAGTGGGAGATGCTGGGGCTTTTGTGGGGTGGGAGGGGGCCTGATTCTCAGGCCCAGCCAGGTTCCCACTGCCCTTCTTCCTCTTGCTCTTGTTTTTTACTTGAATTGACTTACTCCTCACCCTGTCTCCTCCCTCTTCCTCATTTTACCCCATGTGAACCTGGAGAGACCTTCCTGGTGTTAACAGTACCCGGGGGACCCTTCCCTCATTTTTGTATCACTCTGGGCCCTGCAGGAATCAGTGCCTCTCTCTCTCCCCCCTTCCCTGCAGCTTTCCTCATATGACAGTCCTTTCTGAAAGGACACAGGGCCCTCTTGACGTACCTGTCCCTCCCGAGCCCTACTCACAACCCAGGTTTTGGTAGCATTCTTTCCAGTGGTCCATGAAGGTCTCTTGGGGGGCACCGATATGACCCCAGAGAGCCCTGGTGCCAAATTCCGCCAAGGCAGCAGCTATCCCCTCCTACCCATAACAGACCCTGAGTTCCTGGGCAGAGATGCTCCTGCCACATAGTTAGGAATCCCTGCAGCACTGTTGCTTGCAGCTGCCCTCCCCCATCCACTCATGCTAGAGCAAAGACAGATCCTATCCTTTACCTGGAAATCTCCTCCTGCTGTTTCTGATTGCATGGTCACGCGCGATGCCAGCAATTGGAGGTGAAAAGCCTCTGACCACTTCACCAGGGCCCTAGGGAAGGTCCAGAGGGTCTTTCCTGGAAAGCTCCTGAGAGGAAAGGGACAAATCCCTGAGTTGGGAAGGACCCTTGCCTTGACCCCTGCCCTCAGAGCCCACCCTGGCCTTGCCTTTGTTCCCACTCTTCCCAGTGAAGGATGGGATGTAGACTCCTGGGTAGACTTAGCAGTGTGCCAGCCCTGACAGACAAGTTTTTCTTCCTGCACCAGCTGCCCTGGGCTTGCTGACTTCTCTCAGCTCAGAGACCTGTTGCCTCATTTCTGTGGCAGAGGAGCCAGCTCCTCCTGTCCCCTGCCTTAAGTCCAGTTCTTTGCCTCAGGGGTCTCTTTTCCTTGGCCTTCCAGGGTCCCCTCCTCTTCTCTTCCTGGTTCTCTTGGCTCTATACTGGGGTCAGGGACCAAGATTATTGCCTTCGGTGGGCACTTAGCCCCTCACCCCATTTTACTTCTGTAGCTTTTGTACCAAGTCCAAATTCTCAATAGTTTAGATTGCATTCTGAGCAAAATTCACTGGCCCACTAATATATCTTTTCAGAGTCAATTTGAGCTTTTTAATTGAAACACCTTTAAATTATGTAGTTATCACCAAGAGGAATGGAAAGGGAAACACCAATATACATCCTTCCAGGGTCCATGTGGAGGACCATTCTGGTGGCTGGGATGGACCCTGCACCTGGATCAGCTCTCCAAATAACTCACAGTGCCCCTGGATAGGTCCTTCTTTTCCCTAGAAAATTTACTGGTACTTGCCTTGCAAAGCACACTTTGGAATAGGCTGCCCTTTGGTCTCTCCCCTGGTAGGCTGCTTCTGCAGGGGCAGCCCAGCGGGTGACAGAGCCTAACAATCTATCAGGGTTTTTCTACTGTCCTTTCTGAAAGAGCATCTCTGTCCACCCACCGTTCACTGGAGAGGGGTTCCTCAGCCCGAGCTCACCTTGTCCCCACAGGAGTGGCTTGCCGGGCTGATTTAGGCAGATGCTGAGTGGAGGTTAGCCTTGGTGTGGGGCTGAGGGAGTCCTTGAATAGGCCTGGGTGAAAGGCATCCTGCCTTGGCGTCCTGGGAAAGCAATCTTTTCTTTAAGAATCTGGTTTCAGAGGGATCCCTTCTGGGTCACATAAATACCTCACTATCCTGGAGAACAGGGCCTGGATGGTGATTGGGGTCTTTGCCTTGGTGGGCAAGAGTGGGGTGTGTCGTCTGAGGAGTGGGGTGGGGTGGGCAGAAGGAAAGGAATTGGGATCTTAGTCGTTGCCCTAGATTTAGGGGCGGGGGAGTGTTTATTTTAAGAACCTACCATGTTTTTAATCACTGTGATTTTTTTCATTCTTTTTTCCTGAAACAAGAGAAATGTGTTTTCCCAACTCTCTCTCTTTTTAAGCACTAAGGGCTGTGACTGAGAATGGTAGCATTTTGGTCCTTTGCGTCAGAACTGTGGTATCTTTGTCTTCTCTGGTTGTTATTATTATTATTTTTTAAAGCGTCAGGATGAATCGTCCAGTGTATGGCGCTGTGTGTATGTGTGTGTGTGTGTGTGTGTGTGCCTTCCTGCACGTGTGTGTCTTGCTTCTCCTCTACGGGAAGTTGTCTTCATGCTGTGAACTGCTGGGGACAGGTAGCCAACTCAGGCCCTCTGAGCTGTTTGCCCACTGCCCTGTCCCACTGCTCACTGGGTTTCTGTCTCTCCCATGCTCCCCACCCCCAGGGGATGCTATGCTGACTCCCTCCAGCACTCTTGTTTCTATGACTACACCGTACCCTGGCTCATCCCCTACTCGCCCTTGGAATGCTCGCCCCCCTTTCCCTCCACACCACCACGCGGTGCCTCAGTCCTTCACCTACCTCGCTCCTCTGCCCCTGTTCCCACTGGTCCCTGTCTCTCTCCCATACCAGCGTTTGTGTTCCTGTGTTTATTCTGATTTATGTCCCTTTGGTCTCTGACTTCTTCCCATCCCCCTCTACTTCATGGCTTGATTTTTTGCCTCCCCAGCACACTTCAACATTCCCCTTGCAAACCCCAGCACAATACCCGTGACAAATAGATGCTGGAATCCCTGAAAGCTTTCTCATTGGAAACATCCATTTCCCAGGGTTTGTGCTTCTCCTCGGTTCTGGGCCTGGATGAGCTCCCTTGTCCCTTTGTGGCGTCCGTCTGTCTGTCTTCTCTATCCTCTGCCTTCCCCACCGGGCAGGATCTGCTGATGAGTTCGGACCTGGTGTGTGAGTGATTGTGATTGTTGTGTGCCGAAGGGGCTTTTTGAGTCCCTTCCAAGTGAGACTGTAAGTGTAGAGTTTCCCACTGTTGGATCTAGATATTTTTTTGTTTTGTTTCGTTTCCATTTTTCTTTTCTTTTTTTCCTTTTTGGTTACAGAGCTGAGACCTTGTGCATGCATGTAGAAAGTTGTAAAATGTAAATTTTTTTTAATATATAAAAAGCTTGTTTTTACAGTTTGCAGTGGATCTAAACATTATGGCAATTTTAGGAATTTTTTTTCTTAAACATAGAAACTAAAACTGTACAAAAATTTTTTTTATATATAAAATAAAGACATTTGACTTTTGTGGGGGCATTCTGTTGCTTTTCTTCTTTCACAGGAATAGGAACAAAAGGTCAGGGAGGGGCCGGGCATATAACTTAGTGTTGTAAGCACCTGCCTGGCAAGTGCGAAGGTCTGAGTTCGTTTCCGGTACCAAAAAAAAAAAAAAAAAAAAGGAAAAGAGGATTATGTCTGTGTGTGGCAACATGCAGGCAGCAGGGGGCAGTGTGAGCTCAGGTGAGCTCACGGCCTCAGGGCTATGTTGTGATCTGAGCAATGGGAAAGTGGGACCGGAAACTGCTTGCTCTGAACCCAGGTTTTGAGGAGAGGGAAATGTGAGGAGTCATCCACTTCCTGAGGTGGTTGACAGAATAAGGAGCAAGGTAAGATTACTTTCTGGATATGTCCCGTAGAGCAAACTTGTGTCTAGATGAGGGGCAGAATGGGGAGGTTCTAAAATGTCTTCTTTCTAAAATGGAGGAGCAAATTAAAAAACTGTTTTGTTTCTAAAACAAGATCCCATAAGCTGCATGGTGTGCTCACAGGCAGGGTGTGGACGAGCCCTGGCTGATTCCCAGGAGCCTGGGAGCAGTTTCTTCCTTCAAGATACTGAGGGAGTTTGTTTAAGATTCAGGATGAGGAAACTCAGTCTCCTTGAGATTAGTTTTGTTCACCTAAGTATTCTTGGCATAACAACTCCTCATATATAGTTGGTGTTCAAAAAAAATAATGTAGGCTGGGTGTTGTGGTGCACACCTATAATCCTAGCACTCTAGAGGCTGAGGCAGGAGGATTGCTTTGAGTTCAAGGCTAGCCTGAACTGTGTAGCGAAACCTTGTTTAAAAAAAAAAGACTGAATGAGCAGTGGATTAAACTATCAATTCAATAAAGAAATAACAAGAGGATCACACACTTGCTTATTCTTCCCTTAAAATTGTATTCAAGTCTTTCACATGAAAACAAACAAAAACACAACCCATGCTTATGGTTCTGTTCTTTCTGTAGCCAGGCTTGTGGAAGAGTTGTTTAAATCTGCGATTTTCAGTTCACCTCAGAGTCAGTTTTTGACTTCCTGTGACCAAATTTCTATCTTAGCATGCCTTTGAAATTACTCTTGAAGTACAGTAGATGCCTCCTAGTACAGTAAGTCTTTGTTCAGTGCCTGTGGTGTTCCCAGCCTGGTTCTAAGGTGCTTTGGCTAGTGAAGCTATTGGATGTGGTCTGGTCCTCACTGAGCAACCTCTGTGGGCCTTTGCGAATATGTAACATCATTGGACTCCCCTTCCCCCAGTGGACTCCCCCTACCCCATTGGATTCAATTTTCTTTAGGGGTTTTCTGAAAGTAAAAGTAATAATCTTAACCATTTGTCATGCAGTGTGGTATTTGTAACTGTTAGTGGAAAGGGTGCATTATCTGTGCAAGTACTTCAGTACTGTAACCCCAGCACTGGGAGACTGAGGTGGGAGGATTCTAAATTCTAGCCATGCCTGGGGAAGTTAGTTACTTGCTGAGGGCCTGTCTCAAAAACAGGGCTGAGGACATAGCTCAGTGCAAAGGCCTTGGATTCAATCCCCAGTACTATGAAAAACAAACATAACACCAAGTACAACTTTACCTACTTCTAGACATGGATCTAACAATAATAGTACTAGTATAGGTACTTGGAATTGGGTGGAAAAAACCCCAAGGAGAGAATATATGCCATTTCTCCTGATCCCTTTAACTGTCAGTGGCACTGGGGAATCTGACAGAAACAACTGAAGAGGAAAACGAAGGTCTGATGGTTCTCTACCACAAGAGTTGAAAATTTGCATGAGCCAACTTAAATGTGTCAGGAGATAAGGTGGTGGTTTTTGCTCATTTCAAGTTCCTGTTAATGTTAGTTCTTTCATGCATGTAAGCATGTGTGATTTCAGGGTGGGGTAAGCTAGGGTAGTTTTTACTGTAGTGAAGAATGCCTGTTGGAGAACTGCTTGTCTTCTGCCAAGTTGCTTCTGTCTTGACACAGTATCTCTGTCCTCAAAAGTGGATTCTGGTTACAAAGAGAGCAGGCAAAGCCCATTTCAATATCACTTCATTGTGGGTGGTCGATTTCATTTTCCAAGACTGGTGTGACCTATAGCACTTCTGATTTGGAGTATAGCAAAGAATTCTTGGACTTGGGATTTAGCTCAGTAGCAGCAGAGCATCTGCCTGGCAAGTGCAAGGTCGTGAGTTCGATTCCAGTGTTTTTTATATATATATAATGTCTTGCTTTGTGGGATTGACATGTTCAGGTGGTTTTTATTGTATCTTGAAGTAGGTTCCCAAACAGAGCTTTTCAAATTTCATTGCATATAGCAAATGTGTTCCTCATTTGAACATCTTGTAAATTGCAGATTCTGATTCAGTAAGTATAAGGCAGAGCCCAAGACTCTTCTCAGACCGATACCTGGTGTCTTAGTCACCATGACAAAATACCTTAGGCTGGGTGACTGAAACAATGGAATTTTTTTTTGCCAGCATAAGATTTATTTATTTATTCATTTATTTTAAGGTTTTATCAGGCTAATTATCATAAACAGATTAATAGCCACACCATCAGACCAAAAATATGTAAAACACTTAAAATGATTATACTAAATCAAGGCATACATTCAGATACATTGGTCATGTAACTTCTCTCTTTTTTTCATTGTTTTTTTATTTTGGGCTTTATTTGTATATTGAGTTTTTCATATGAGAGAAATCATGTGCTATTGAAGCTTGTGTGTCTGATTTACTTAACATTTATGCTCTCAAGGTGCATCCACTTTCCTACAAATAAATCGAATTTATCCTTCATGACACAGTAATACTTCATTGTGTAAAAATACCACATCTTCTTTATCCATTCATCTGTTGATGGACAGATTGCTTCCAAGATTTAGCTGTTGTGACTTTTGCTGCTATAAATGTGGGCATGCATGTATTGCTGTATTATGATGTCTTTTAATTCTTCTGGGAAGATACCCAGAAGGGGGTAGCTGGGTCAAATGGGATTTTTAGTTTTAGTTTTTTGAGGAATCTCCATACTGATTTCTGTAGTGGTTGTACCTGTTTACACTCCCACCAACAATGAAGAAATGTTCCTTTTTTAATGCACCTTTTGCAGCATTTGTTATGATATTTAGTTTCTTGAAGTTAGTCATTCTTTCTGGAGTGAGATGGAATCTCAGTGAAAAACCGAAATTTATTTCTCACAGTTCTGGGTGCTAGAAACTTGAGATCAGGGTGCCAGGATGATTAGAATCTAGGGCTTGCTTCTTGAATTGTAGATAGCTGCCTCCTTTCATTGGGGAAGGGAAGAAGGGGGAAAGATTGAGATTCAGGTTTCTAGCAGCTCTTAATAAGGGAATTAACACCATCATGAGGGTCCTACTCTCATGACCTTGGTTAATCCTAATTCCCTTTGAAAGATCCTAGCTCCAGATAATGTCAAATTAGGCTGTCAGGTTTCAACATGTCAGTTTTGGGAGAGAGACAGGTAATTCTATGGCACCATGTCAACTTACCAGTGTATTTTGGAGGGAGTATCATGCTGCTGCTATTATTCAGACCTAACTTTGAGTAGCAGTGTCCTAAAAGAAGCCTTATATACTGTTTTAATTACTTTTGCTCTTTGCTGGAACAAAATACTCAACACCCAAAGTTAAAAGGAGGAAAGATTTATGTAGTTCACAGTTTGCACAGCTTTCAGTCCATGACTGGCAGGCTCCAAGGCAGGGTGGGGTGACAGATGCATCACAGAAGAGAAACAGTTCATGGTGAGCAGAAGCTAGCAAAGCAAGCAAGAAGGACCTTAGCAGTTTCTTTCTGCTCCTCTTATATCTCTCTAGGGTATTGGGTTTAGGGCAGATGCCATATCTGCCAGTGGACTGATTTAGTAATCACACACCCTTAATCACACACCCTTTCTGAAAAGCACCCCCATGCCCGTGTGAGGCTTTAAAGGGGACATCTAGACACAAGCTGTAACATATACCACAGAGTTTAAGGGCCCAAATATACTGTATTTAATTCTAAGATACATGACACAAGAGATCAATATTAAGAGATCACAGTTTCATGAATGTAATAGCTTGGTAAAGTCATTGTTTTTCATTTACAGAATTGCAAATCTGTGTCAAATTGTTATTTTATGAGAATTAAAAATAATGTGTTGTGAGATGTCTTCATGTGTGGAGTTTATGCAGACAGTTCTGTGGACCTCTTAACTGATCCAGTGAAGCATTTATAATGACACAAATAAAAGACAAGTTGATGAGACCTTATCACTAATAAAGCCGCAGCTCACTCTGTGAATTATCTAATGGACAAGTTGCTTGCCAACACAATAGATCACAGGAGCTTTAAGAGTTCTACTGCATTTAGAGTTCCAGTGCCAGGTAAGATGCCTTCAATCCTTAGTGTACTTCAATATTTAAGGTTTTTTTTTTTTAAACTATGGGTATAGACTGATAGTGATAACCCATTTTAGAAATATCTTCTCAGTATTTTGCCAGGATTTGCCCATGTTGTGATCAGCACGCTGAGCATGTCGTCGATGTTGCTGGAAACTGCAGTGTTTTTTACTTAGTCATTCAACAGATATTTGTTGAGTACTTTCTATGTGCCAAGAGCTAGTGCAAAGCACTAGCTAAGATATGGCACACAATAGCAGAGGTGGTGTTAGTTCCACACAGCTAGTGAGCTCATCACTTGAGCAAGGTGACTGAAATGAAAGAATATCGGAATCCATAGGACCTTATGACAGGAAACATTAACTGGGTGGCTGCCAGGGAAGATTTCCTGGGGAGGGTTGGTGTCACATCAACTCCACAGAAAAGCATTTCCTAGGTTGAGTAAGGCACTAAGCCCAATCTGGACAATTTCTGACCAGAAAGAGCTTCCTTTTTCTCTTCAGTGAGGAAACTGTCCAAGTACTTTTTTTAAGAAACTAATGTCTACATCACTGGACCTAAAGAAGTTGTCAAAAGATTAGCTGGAGTTAAGGGGCTGTGTACTTGTTAAGATCCAGTGATGGCAACTAAAATAAAACTTATAAATGAATTGTTTTACGAATAAAATAAAGAGGGGGAGAAGAGTTGAAGCATCCAACATGTCCTGTGTACGTGCATGCAAACAGGTTCAGTTCTAAAAGGAGGAGAAATTTAGTAGAAGCCTCTCATGTTCACACCACAGTGTCGGGGCAAGGGTAAAACACCCTTCCAGGTCACAGTTCCAGTGCCCTCTTCTCCCTAGGCCTCACATCCTGAGCTTCCAGCCAGCCATGCAGTCATCAGTCTACTGAGAGCATAGAGCTCCCAGGAGCCAATCATTTTTCAAAAGTCCCACCTCTGAATCATGGGACTTTGGGGGCATATTTTAGATGTCTTAATAGTAACAGTGTCTTAACAGTAATCCAGACACATGCTTTATGGGACAGATCATAAATTTTGAAAGCTTCAGCTGGGCATGGTGGTGCATAACTGTATTTCCAGCATTTGGAAGGCTGAGGCAGGAGGATCACCATGAGTTCAAGGGCCTGCCTGGGCTACATAGTGAGATCCTGTCTCAAAAAACTAAAACAGAAAATGTCAAGACCGATCGTTATTTCCACTGCCTTTTGTTTCTCCCTGAATTAAAGAAAGATAATAACATACCAACATAGAGATACATAGAGAGTCCATGATAAAATTAAAAATGATGTCATTTTTATCATAAGTCATAAGGTTGGAAGAAGATATTTGTACCCATATACTTGTATTACTATAACGGTTGTACATTTGAAGAGCTCATAAACTGAAAGAAAAAAAGACAACTTAGTTAAAAATTGAAGCAAAGAAGCTGGGCATGGTGGCACATCCCTGTAACCTCAGCAGTCTGGCAGCCTGAGGCAGGATGATCCCAAATTCAAGCCCAATCTGGACAATTTAGTGATTTAGCAAGACCTTGTCTCAGACTCGATCAACCAACCAACTAAACAAACAAATGGCTAGGGTCATAGCTCAATGCAAAGACCTGGAGTTCAACCCTCAGCACTCCTAAAAAAAAAAAAGCCAAAATGATGAGAAGTAATTCACAGAGTAAACTCAGTAATCTATAAAGAGCTGAGAAGCACAAATTAATGAAAATCAGAATAAGAGTTTACATTGATCGGCTTGGCAAAAATGGAAGCCTGGCAGTATCAGGTGCTGCTTCAGCCATTTTCCAAAAGGATTTATATCTGGTAAGGTTGAGGAAACTTCAGTTGATAACTGTGATTCTTCTGCTTTTAGGCAGAGGGCCTAAAGAAACTCTTTGAGTAGGTACACACAGAGACATGTGTTTCACCTTTGTTTTAAATGAAGTAGGCAAAAAAAACAAAAAAACTCAAACACCGATCATTGTAGTTACTCATGAACTGAAATGTTATACAGCAGTGAAAATAAGTTACGGAGATGTGACTCAAAATGAACTTTTGGGGTATAATATTGAGCAAAAAGAATATTATAGAAGAACACACATAGCACACTACTTTTAACTTATAAAATATGCATCATAATACTTTCTTCATTTTAGAAATACAGTGTAGTCAAGTATAAAAATAGCTAAGAATTACAAACACTGAATTCAGGGTAATAGTGATTTACCTCTAGTTGAAGGGAAATTTCTCAAAGAGTAGCCACAGGGCCACTAACTGTATTTTATTAAACTTGAAAAGTACATTCTAACACTTTTAAGGAAAGGTAATTTAATTGGTAATTTTTGTGTATTAACAGTGATACTGATTACATGGGTCTCTGCTACTATCCCTTAAACTTTCTTTTCATCTGAAATATTTAAAAATAAACTGTGTGGTTCTGAGTAATGCTGTTGACCTTGCTAGGAGATCTGACTATATTTTTCAAATTCTCAAGTGAATTGAATGTTAAATTTCTAAAGACTTTAAATTTTATTTAATCCATAACATATACTTTTTGATGTTTCGTTGCAAAGAAATCTGCCGACCCACTTAATAAAATAACAAGTTTGCCAATATAAGGTGAGTCTCTAAATATAGAGTCCTGTAGCCTGACTGGGTGCCAGCTCTGTCATTTGCCTGGTTTCCCACTTGTCTTACCCATGGGTGTCTCCATTCTAGCCCACCAGTAAGCTGCCAACTTTCCACTTCCCCCTCGGCATGGCTAACACCTTCCTTTTATGAGAAAATTCATTCTTACCCTAAGAGTTGGAGGTTTCCCTTGGAAGCTCAATATAGTAAGCTCCCCATAGAAACAAGACATCACAGACTGGAAGGCCGGTGGGAGTTGATGTTTTATTTAACAAATCAATAGGCAAAAACTATCACTGTGACCCCCCATCCCCTGCAAACTAATGACTAGGCCAAAATAATGGTGCAGACAGCTGTGGGAACTCTGAGTGGACTGAAGGAGAGTGGTCATTGAGGTTTCCCATTCAGGCTCAGCAACTGGATACCTGTCAAGTGACTAAAGGGGTTGATACTTCAATTTAACTTTGCTATTACTATCCTCGTTTGGAATTCGGATTTAATGGACAAGTAAGAGTCTTCTTTTTTATACTTGATTACTGTGTCTGTGGCTGGATTGTTGTCTCCACTCAGTTTTAAATACTGGGATTGGTTTTTGTGAGTAGCAATGGAACTAGCCCAAGGTGGGCTTGGACCAGTGCAACTGAGCCTTTTTTGTACAAGGTCTAGGATAGAGAAGCATCGATCCAGCACTTCCCTATCAGTTACCTTTGCATGTGATCCTCACAAGGTAGCACAACAATAGCAACATTTTTTCTCCACTGGACCACATTTTCTGGGGTTTACTGCATGAAGTAATCATTCATGACTTCTCCAACCACTATAAATGCAGTCACATATACTCATGCAAATACCCTCTTGAAAAGGATGCCCTGTGGGTAAAAGATAATGCAAATTAATTGGAGGAAATGCAATAAGTATGCTCATCCTTAGCATTAGTTTTCATTTTAATTTTTAAATTAGTTTCAGAATCTTATTTGGCCATAATTTATAGTGGGAGATGTCAAGGATAGTTTTTACGCCAACAAGGGTTTAACCCAAATAGTGATACAGAAATTAGAACCAAATATCTATGGCATTTTAGCTAAGGGAATCTTAGGAATTGCTTTGAGTTTTAGTAACGATGTACTTTGAATTTTAGGAAGCCTGTTCTTTCTTTTTATTCACCCAACAATACCAGGTGAACTGTAATACAAACTTGAGGTTTTCATTTGAAATTTACATTTTTTGTACGACTTTCTGTTTTTCTACATGCCTGAGCCTTTTTTGTTTTGCTTTTAGACTAAGCTTATTGAGACTGAATATAAGGTCAGCTGTGGATTTTAAGTTTCTTCTTGTCCTAGATTTAAACTGAGCTTCCAATCCTTGTAACGGTTGTTGGGGTGGAAAGACTTAGTGGTGGGCGGGGACCGTTGGCACAGTTCATCCTGTTTCCACTTCCTATTTATTTTCTAATGCTCTGTCTATATGTAAATAGTTTGTACAGCTTTGAGGGTTTTTTAAAAAAGAGTTTTAAGGTAGAAAAACCAAAGTTATCTCAAGCCCCAGAGAGGCAGAAATCCATTCTAGTCTGAGCAGCTTTCCAGCTGTCGGAAGGGGGATCTGAAATACTCCTGAGACAGGGATCACTGTGGCGGGACAGAATGCTGGCATGGCAAAATAAATCCCTGGGCGCAGTAAACTGTCTCTCTTTGTTGCATGATGTGTTGTTTTTCCACCCTTGTATTTTTTTCGACATACTCATCATGAGGTCCTGACCAAACCTCCGAAGTGGAATGTTTGCACGAAATGAGAAATTATTAACAAGGAAAAATCTAAGCCCTTTAGCTTCATTGGCTCATTGTAGACTTAAAATTCACTAATTTTGAAGGTCGTGCAGCTAGATTATACAGTATTAGTTTTCCACCAGTCTTGCCATAGAAAACACCCCCAGCCTGTGGGTTGTGATCATAGTTGCCTGGATTACTTCCCAAGGACCTGAAGACCACTTTTACTGTAACACCAACTCCTGACTACTTTTGAATGTAGATGTCTGATGGGTGACTAAAATGAGATAAAAAGGCTTGGTATTTCTGTGTTCATATTGTGTCTGTTCTACCTGCTGTTTTAAGCCTTGGGTCAGATCATATCACTTCTGTACATAGATGTGTTGATCATTTAGAAATGTTTTGTCCAAGACTGTATTGTACAGTTTAATCAACTGCCCACTGGAGCTGTTATGTGTTTTCCTTTCTCCCTCCTCTCTTTTCTATCCTGGTTTATGTGTCCTTTCAGCAGCTGTGGCAACCTGAAGTTGTTTGACCCTGTCACAGGGCCCTGTCACAGGGCCCTGACCCACAAAGCTGGGTAGTGAAGGATAATGTGGAAGCAACCCGAAAATTAAAAAATTCCACAGTCTCTAGGGCACGTTGAGCATGACCACCTGGTGGGCCAAGTCCATCATAAGAAGAAACATCTTTTGGATCCATGCCCCGGGCTGATGAATACCTGGACTTTAACTCACACTAACTAATAAAGACCTCCTGCTCACTTTGTTCAGAGAACAGCTTAGTCCCTCTCTTGACCATTCATTGCTGACTTCCTTCAGTAGAAGCCCTAATTTAGCTGAACCTCCCCCAAAAAAGCTTTTCCCACACAAGTTGTGTGTGTGTGTGCGTGCGTGCGCGTGTGCGTGCACACATGCGTGTGTGTTTTTGTCTGGTGTTTTGTCTAGTATTGTTTCTACTATCTTTGGGACAAAAAATCCTGTAGTCTAGTATCACTTTGAACTCCTGCTTCTGGTATCCTTAAAGTATCCTAACCATGGCTCATCTTTACCTGTGATCAAGGGAGTTAGGTTGGTTGTATTAGGAGGCTGGGGTTAGGAAGAGTGTGTGTTTAATTTTCTAAGAAACTCAGGTGTTTCATTTGCAAATGAGACTCCATGAAAGGTGGAAGTGGTTTTATATTAACTTGTATGGACTGTTGTGCTTTCAGTGTTATCAAGGTGATAGCATCAATTTTTTGATGAATGAATGATTCTATATGGGCTGAGTTAGATGTATAAAAGGATAGAGCTTGTGATAGTCATAGGACTTATATAGGATCTTGTGCTTCTTGAAAACATTTGCATAATTTTTCATTTATACCCTCTGAAGACATGTGACAGAAAAAATGAGACCTACTAATATGATTTTCATTAGTCAGTTATTTACAAAGTGCCAGATGTGCTAAACCATTGACACACACCTTTGTATTTCATTTGAATTTATATGTCATTTTGCATACATTTTATAACAATTCCACAAGATAGGTGCTATTTTTGCCTGCCCCTGCTTTACGGATGAGGAAATCAGTGCTGCAGTAAATTAAGTAATTGGGTTAAGGATGCAGTTTATAAATGGAAAGGCTGGGATTCAAACTTAAGCATGCCATCTGCAGAGCACAGTATTTAACTACCAGACTGCATTATTACTCTGTAGAAATACGAGTAACCATGTCTGATGGCACAGGTTGGTAATCCCTGAACTCTGGGAGGCTTTGAGGCAGGTGAATTGCAAATTCAAGCCTTGTCCTTGGTAGACTTGGCAAGACCCTGTGTCAAAAAATAAATAAATAAAAAATAAAAGCATAAAAAGAAAGAAAGAAAAAGAAAGAGAGGGCTACTGAGTGATCTTAGAACCCAGGTCAGAGTCAGTGAATTTCAGTTCTTTGCCAATGCTTCTTTGTTTCTTTTTACATTTTTATTGTGACATATATCATCATGTGCACAGATAATGTATACATTCACACATAGTTTTCATTGACTCTTGTTAAATGGTCAATATTTGCCCTGATTTAGACATAAAACAATGGTAACTTTATGATTTAACATAAGATGTCTCATTCTGATGAAATATATTCATTCATATTTAATGTATTTAATGAGCTATTTAATGTACTACTTTAAAATTAAAGCAAACCCTAATTAACCACAACTTGGTTTAAAGGCTAGAACATTTCTATGAGTGCTTTCCCTTCTTGTTCCTTTTTCCCCTCTCTTGATAACCTATGCTAACGTTTGTATTAATTCTTTCTTTTCTTTGTAGTTTAACAGTTGTGTTGGCAAATTTAAAGAATATGGCTACTTTTCCCTGTTTATGTCTTTATATACATGGGTCATGTTGCATATGTTCTTTTTTTTTTTTGGTACCGGGGATCAAACTCACGACTTCACGACTTGCCAGGCAGGCGCTTATGCCACTGCGTTAAATCCTCAGCCCTGCATGTGTTCTTTATGACAAGTCATAAAGATATGAGATTGATCCAGATTGATACATGTGGCCATAGTTTGTGTTGCATAGCATTCCACTATATGGATAAACCTATTTTACCGTTGAGCATTCCAGTCATTTTCAGGTTTTAGCTAATTAGCACAGCACTGCGCTTCTCTGGGCATTCTTGCATATGTCTCTTGAGGCACATAGCAAGAATTCTTCCAAATTTAGGGTATATACTTATGAATGGAGTTACTATTGAGTAAAAGAAAAGACTCAACTATATCAAGTTAGTTGTACCTTGAAGGTAGAATTTATACTTCGTTCCTTTGCTCCATCTCCTCTCTTATATTTTGTGTTATTGGAATTTAATGAATTCAGTGTCATCTGGGGAGTGTAATGGTATTTAACTGTGTTCTAATTCCCATTTCTCAGATTATTAAAGAGGTTGAGGATTTTTTTCATCTCTTGATTAATCAGTTGTATGACTCCTTTTCCCTCTGGGAAATGCCTGTTCATGTGTTTGACTCTGTTTTACCTCCTCCTCTTCTCTCTAGGAATTTATTATGTGTTTCTGGATATTAGTACTTTGTCAGTTATACGCATTGTAAGCATCTGTTCCCAGGCTGTGGTTTGGCTTTTCACTTTCTTTATGGTTCTTTAGGCAAACAAATTTTGAAACAACCCGATATGTGAGTATAGCTAGTGTTTTTTATATCTCATTTAAGAATTCTTTTGCTAAGCCAAGATCATAAATATGTTCTTCTACATTGTCTTGTAAAATCATTGTATTTTTGTCTGTCACATTTATGTCTTTAATAGTCCGGGAACTGAGTTTTGTGTACGGTGTCAGGTAGTAGAGAAGGAAGCCCAGTTGTTCTAATGTGATTTATTATTATTCTTTTAAAACCACCTTTTCTCTGCTATGTTCTGCCACCCTATTATATATCAGTTTTCACCACTTTTTCCAAGATGAATAATCTATGTTCCTTGTTCAAATATGAGAACAATGGAATTAACTTTGCTTACCTATTCTGTTTCCCCATTTATTGTTTCCATATGGTTATTTACAGATGTAAAGTTTTCAAAACACTCCAATATAAACAATATTAAGCATTTCTTAACTTCCTTGGTTTGAAGCAGACCACCACATTCATAACTACTTGTAAGTTCCCCTGGATACCACATTCCATCTACTTCCTTGTCCCAGATCACACAAGTCAGAGCCAAGCGCTCGGTAAAGGTTGTAAATAGTAGTAGGCTTCGACACTTTGGAGCTAACAGGGGAACAATTCAAGTCACTAGGAAGAATGGAGAAGTGCCTGGACACTGTACACTGGACCTGAAAACAAGAAGATCTCGGTATTTTTCTCTATTTGCTGTGTGACTCTGGGAAGATCTTAGTTTTCTTATATGTTGGACTCCACAAACGCCAATGTCTCTTTCACTTCCAAAATCCAAATGAGACTGTTATCATTGTTCTGTGCAATTATGGGTATTTAAGTTTCTTTCTTCTAGATTTTCTTCCCCCATAGCTCTAGTTTCTTTTATAGTGTGTGTTCTGGGTAAGCACTAAGTAAGTGTTTAGTAAACATCTGAAATCTCCCTGATTTGGGTAGCACAACTGATGTACCAGTTGGAAAGGAGCCCTCCGGCCTGGTGCGAGTGGGTGGGAGATCTATGAGAAAGAGTGAAGGCCCCGAGCTGTGCCCTCTGAGTCACTGTGGGGCCCTAGGACTAGATGCAGACCTCTGTGAACGTGCTCCTTTCACTTGCAATGGAAGCTACCAGTTGCCACCGCACTTACATTGTGAACTTGTTGGGAAGATCGAATAAAATATGGTCCATACAAAGTATTTAAAAAACAGCAGCTTAGAGTCATGCTCTGGGTATCTATGCTGATCCTGCCAAAATGTTATACAGGCTGCCTGCCTCAGGGACCTCAGGTCCAGAACTTCCACAGAGAAAGTGCGGCACTGTCCGCATGTGCCTGGCGCATAAGGAAGGAGCCTTGTTCCTGGAATTATCCTTCTGTGTGACCTTGGACAAATCTTTTAACTTTTCTGAACATGAGCTTTTTTATTTGTAAAATGATGCACGGATAAGGTAAACCACACAATTGATAATACTCTTTTACAAATTCTCTTAATTATGTACCGTTGGGCAAACCACAATTTCTTTTTACTTTCTTCTGAGTGGACAGATTGTAAGGGTCTACTGATGCATGTATAAAAGGACTTTGAAAGCTTAAGGGTTTGTGCAGATGTGATGTGTGGTCAGTACTATTTCTCTGTCTCTCGCCTGCACATTTGAATGAGTTTCACAAGCAACAACATAATTTGTGGCGTTTATTACAAGATGAAAATGGGGCTCCTTATTGTAAAGAATTTCAGAGCAGGTATGTTTATGCCTGCAGCCCAGCTACGGAGGAAGCTAGGGCAAGAAACTTGAGTCCAGGAGTTATGCAATCTGCCTTGGCAACACAGCTAGAGTCTGGTCCTCCGTTTAAAAAGTGTCTCTCCTCCCCTTCAGGAGGGTAACAGAAGAGCATTAAATCAAATGAGAGACCGTGGATGATCACACAGGTCACACGCTTGTGATTCCAGCCCTGATGATTTTGTTCCCAGACTGTAATTTCTTAGACATCCAGTGCTGCTTGGTGGTTTACAGGATTATGAAGTCTCCAGTCTTTTCACTCATCCAATGCAATACTCAAGAGCCAAACATGCAAGTTATTAACCAGTTAGTAGATGGTGAGGGAATTCATTGGTTGGGTTGATATTCTAAGATGTAAATAATCTTAGTTTTCATTTCCACTTTAATTACCCACTAGTAGTTTTAATGTACTTTAATGATATATCTCCTTTCTTTGGCTGACATCAAATTCTGCTTAAGCAGTTCTGGATACAAGTGGGAATTGGCATCACCTAACTTTTTACTCTGTTCATCCTAATCTTCTACCCAGATGTGTTCCTAACCACCCTCCACTCTAGCCTATCCTTTTTATTTTTTAATTAAATTTAATTGGTACATTTTAGATATACATTTGAAGGCTGTGCTCCATCCATTTGACTTTTCTTCTATTTTAAACTTGAAGGCTTCTTTTACTTACCTCAGCCTTCTGTTTGAACCTCCAGGGCTCAAGAATAATGTCTTTTAAACCTTTGTGGCTGCTTTCTTTGGATACAAATGTAATTCTCAGCCTCAGAGATTATCAGTTTTTTTTCCCTAGAACACAGTTTCTTTTAATTTTTTTTTTTTACAAAGTCTTAAGAATGATAGAGTTGGGACTTTTTGAAGTTATTGAGCTGAGAGTTAGGGCATATGTGGGGTTACCCAGGTAAAGTTTTAGTGCTTCAGAGTGAGAAATAACTGTGATAATTAGACCTGACTGAGGATGAAATGAGTTGGTAAATAAGATGGTCACATAGTCATCGCTGAATACTGTATAGCTAAGCTGCATAATTAGCCATCAGATCTGTTATAAAAACGTGTGAACACTGGTTAGAAGTTTGACATAGGTAGTTTTAACAACTTTCCAACACTGAAAATTGATGATTCTGTTTTAGCTAATTAATCATCAGGTTAACCTTTTGTCTTTTACTTTCCAAAAGTCTCTCAAGATGAAAATGAACATAAGGGATATTTTGAGGAGATGGAATGATCGAAAATTAGGTTATGGTGATGGTTATACAACTCTATAAAATTGCTAAAAATCATTGAATGTATACTTAAAGTGGTTGCATTTTATGGTATATACCTTATACTTCAATGGATGTGTATTTAGAAAGTCTCATAAGACCAACCGTAACTGTCATATTTAAAAAAATATTTAATGTTTATGTTTAAAGTAATTAAGAGTCTTTCAAGGAATTAGATGGTCAAGTAAGAAGTTAAATTAATGCCTGGAAAGTTATCCAGAGCATATTCAAATGATCCCTTGAAAAAGGGATGCAAATCATCACTAATGCTGCTGCCTTATTCTTTTAAAACATTTATTTATTACACACAGGAAAATTTACGCTCTATGGTACATAGTTTTACAGATTTTCACTAATGCATATACTCATATAACCATCCTCTTGATCAGTATTCATAACAGTCTCACCACTCTCAACATTTCCTTTGTACTGCCAATTTATAGTCAGCAACCCTACCCACAAACCCTAGAAGTCACTGCTCAAGTCTTTGTCTCCATAATTTTCCTTTTCCAGGACATTATATGATATATACATTTTGAAAAGATTTTCAGACTAAACATAACTTTTAAATTTTTGAATTATAAAAGTAATGGTTATTTTGAAGTTGTGGGGATTTCTCTGCTGACAACTAGTCAGACTGAGAAGAGTAAAGTGGTTACAGAAGGGTGAACTTGGTCTGATTTCAGTCACACCACAGAATTACAGGCAATTAAAACTGGAGGGGTATTCACTGTTACTTGGCAAACAGCCCAACTATGAAGAAATCAAGATTCAGAAGAGAAGAATAGTCCCAAACTTGCATAACTGGTGGATGAGTTATTCTAACACTGAATTTCCCAAGTGTCAAGTTCAGTCTGTATACTCTTGACTACTATAGATCATGAATTTTTAGTATCCATTCTGGATTCTAGCACACATTATGCCTCTTTGTGTTTCTTTTGCTACACCCTGATTGCTAATGATTCTAACCATACTTGAATGTATCAGAAGTACTGAGAAAGAGTGGTCCTAGATTATCATCTCATTATTATTCCTGACTCTTTGTACCATGAAACCATAACTCTTTTACTATTATCCATTTGATGAGAATTCATTCTTCTTAGAATAAAGTGCCCAAAGAAAATATACAATCCAGAGCTGTCATCAATCATCTGAGGATTCTTTTGCCTAATTCAGATAGAAATCGTGAATTGGCAATGTGTAGCTCTTCTGGCAGCCCTGATGTCACTGGTCAACACCAGTTAATGTTGGGTGCTGCTGGATGACTCTGCCAGGTGCTGGATTCTGCTGTTATTGGCTGCCACCATTCAACTCTGATTTAGGCTGGATGCCCTCAGTTGACTCTGCTGGTTACTGTTCTCTCACTGATCTTCATTGGCTGCTGGTCTTTGGTGCTCTTTAGGTTAACAGTCCCTTGCTCTCTCTTTCTTTTAGAGCAACTTCTCTGTCCACATTGCTCAGGATCACCTGAGTAGATTTGTAGCACATGTGGTGAGTCCACATTACCTAGTAATGAATTCTGAGCAGATTTATAGGACCAAAAGAGCAATGCCTTATTTTAATAGGATCTATGTGGCAGAAGGGGTGGGGGTGAAGGGGTCACTACACCAGAGGGAGCCCTTCTAGACTAACCCAAGAAGTGCGAGGGGAGGGCTGCATATATAGTAGCATTTGTAGACCTATGATTGATCCAAATTGAGGCCTGGTGATTGGCCCAAGTACAGGCCTATGATTGGTTCAAACTGGCTCAAGTGCAGGCCTGTGTGTGATCCAAACTGGTGGAGGGCTTCCAGCACAGCCCTAGCAGTCATGAGAGCATTCAAAGAAACCTCTGGGAAACTGAAACTGTTTGATTGACAGCTATTACATCTCTGTGAAAAATGGCAGGCAAAAATGGGAATCTTCAGGAGGACTAGGTGTATTTATCACAATATATTGGGGTGTGTATGTGGGGGAGGTTGGAAATGTTAATAATGGGCCCAGATCCCTCCTTGATCTCTCCCTTTCTTCAAAGGGAGCCAGTATCTGGAGTGGAGGGCAGAGGAAGGGCACAGTGGCTGAAGGCTGAGCTGCACCTCCTGTAAAAGCAGCCCAGGGAATGGTTTCTAAGTAACCTAGGAGATACAGAGGCAAGTTGTTCATGCCATCTTTGGAGTGGACCAGGTGGAATGAAGAGAAGCGAGGTGAAGGGTTTGGCTGTCCTTAGCCAAATTATATACCCTTTTCCCTCCCTACTCTTCCTCTTTTCTCTATTTCTTGGTTCTACTCCCATGTGCAAAAGATCTACCTTACTGTTTCCTATTATCTATCTTTTATTTTGCTTTTTATTTATATTTTGGATTTCTCATCCAAGAAAAACAATGTAATATTTAAGCTTGGGAGTCTGACTTTATTTTACTTAATATGGTCTCAAGGTGCATCTATTTTCCTATGTATAACTCAAGATTATCTTCTTCATGGCAGAATGGTCCACATTGTATATAAATTCCATCTTTATTAAAATCTATTCATCTGTTGATGGACATACGGGATGCTTCTAAGATTTAGCTATTATGAATTGTGCTGCTATAAACATGGGTATGCATGGATCACTGTAATATGATGTCTTTGCTGGGCAGGGTGGCGTATGCCTCAGGAGACTGAGGCAGGAAGATCACTGTGAGTTCAAGACCAACCTGAGCTAGTGAGTTCAAGGCCAGTGCAAATTGCATAGCAAAAACCCTATCTCAGAAAACAGACAAACAAACAAACACACTTTAATTCTTTCAGTAAGGTATCTAGGGGAGGAATAGCAGGGTCAAATGGAATTTCTTATTCAAGGTTTTTGAAAAATCTCCATACTTATTTCCAAAATGATTATACTAGGTTACATTCCTAACAACAGTGAAGAAAGGTTCCTTTCTTGCCTGCAGGCTTGTAGCATTTTTTGGTATCTGATTTCTTGATGACAGCCATTCTTCCTGGGGTAAAATGGAATCTCAATGTTGCTTTAATTTGCATTTCTTGAATGGCCAGGAGTGTTGAAAATTTTATGTTGTACAGTATTTGTTGGCCATTTGTCTTCTTCTGAGAAGTGTCCTTTTCAGTTGCCCATTTTTTTAACTTTAAAAATAACAAAGGATAAAAATGATGATGCAGAATTTCAGGACAAAATAATAGGAGATTAACACTGGTTAATATATTCATATTGTCATCTTCAAAGTAGTTATTCAGATTACAAGATATAGGCTGAAAAAAGATCAAACAAACAATGAAAGCATGAACTGTTCTTTTTGATGAACAAAGCGAGTAGTAATATAGTTGCCCATTTTTGATTGGATCTTTTATTTTGGGTGGTCTAATTTTTTGAGTTCTTTATAGATTGTAGATATTAGTCTTCTGTCTGAAGAATAGCTGGAAAATATTTTTCCCATTTTATAGGTTGTTTCTTCATTCCATTGTCTGTTTCTTTTGCCATGCAGGAGCTTTCTGGGTTTTATTTTTATTTTTTTTTATTTTTGGTACCAAGAATTGAACTCATGACCTCACACTTGCCAAGCAGATGCTGTGCCACTGAGCTATATCCCCAGCCCTGTGCAGAAGCTTTTTGATTTGATACAATCCCATTTGTTGATTCTTGGCATTATCTCTTATGCAGCTGGGGCTTCTGTTCAGGAAGTGTTTGCTACACCTTTGTCTTCAAGAGTTTTACTTGTTTTGTGTTCCAGTAGACCAAATGTTTTTGTTTTAATATTTGGATCTTTGACCCATTTTTATTTTAGTTTGGTCTATGGTGAGAGATATGGGTCTAAACTGTCTTCCTTATGTGAATAGCCAGTTTTCCCAGCACCATTTGTTAAAGAGGCTGTCTTTATTCCAGCAAAAGTTTTTGGCCCCTTTTCAAAGGTCAGGTAGCTGAAAGTGCTTGCAGTTGTTTCTGCATCCTTTATTCTATTATGTTGATCCACATATCTGTTTTTGTGCCAGTATTAGGCTGTTTTTTTAAATCACTATAGCTTCATAGTGTAACTAGAAGTCCTGGATTGTGATTTCTCCTGACTTGCTATGTTGCCCAAGATGGTTTCTGCTATTCTAGGTCTCTTCTGGTTCCATATAAATTTTAGGATTGTTTTCTCTAGTTCTGTGCGGAAATCTGTTGGTATTTTTTGGAATAAAATATTTTTAAAGTTGCAACCTGGACAGGTCCTTGGAGACTGTTGGAGGGGCTCTGAGGCATCCTTAGCTACCTCTAGAGTCCCCCCTGGAGCACTTAGTTGGTAGGGGAACAGGTTGAGAGGTATCTGTGCCATCTCCTTTGATTAAAACGTATGTTACCACTTACATTCTTCCTGAGGCTCTCCCTCTAACATTTTTTTGTAGTTCTAATAATGTTCCTGATGAATTCTCTCAGCTTTTGTATGTATTAAAAAATTCTAATATCAGTTTTGTTTTTGTAATTATTTTCACTGAGTGAAGATTTCTAGTTTCACTGGCTACTTTAAAACTGTTCTTTTTTATCTCTGGTTTTAAGCAATTTGATTATGATGTACTTTGGCATAGTTTTCTTGTTTCTTTTTGTTGGGATTTATTGAGCTTCTTGGATCTGTGGGTTTATAGTTTTATCAAATTTGGAAAACTCAACTATTATTATTACTGTTACTATTATTATTATTTTTACATTTGTCCTTCCCTGGATACCAATAACATGTATATTGTTCTATTTTAAGTTGTTATACAGGTCAATGATGTTTGGTTATTTTGTCTCCTCTCTAACTTTTGATAGTATCTATTGGTATGTCTTTAATTGCTATGTCTTCATTAATCTTTTCTTATTCAGTATTTAATTAGTTCTTACCTTAGCCTAGCATTTTTTTTTGTATTAGATATTATATTACTTTTTATCTCTAGAAGTTCAGTTTGGGCCCACTTTATATCTTCCATTTTTGCAAATTGGGAAGAAACTGTTCAAAAGAAAAGACAAACTGTGATGGGGGAAAGGGGAAAGGAAGAAAGGGAAAAAGAAAAAATATATTAATACACAAGCTAGTTAAGATAGTTATACAGCTAGTTTCTTAGTTCATGAAAAGAAAGGTTTGTTCTAGTATTGTTTGGACAAGATATTATTCCTGTATTTTGTGCTGTAACTACTACAAAGACAACAATACACCATGTATTAATTATTGTAACTGTCCTACTAACCTGTTTTGAAACTCTGTTGTATTATTATTTTTATTTTTTTCTCCTTAGAATAAAAGAAAACACATAGAGAACATAGTTGTGGTAGTTGTCCTACTAATACTTTTTGCAACTAATTTTGTCATCTGTGAAATTTTTTGTTTCGTTTCTATTGATTTGTTTTTGTCCACATTGTGGTTCATGTTTTCCTACTTTTCATGCTGATATATATTTTTAAAATTAAGCTTAAGATGACATTTTAGATATATGTAATGATTGTATGTAATGATTGCACTGGGAATTTGTGCCTGTACATGATATATTTTGATTCTTATTTTTTTCCAATCCCCCTTCCTCCCTTCAGCCTATCTCCTCCCTGCTATTTACAAAGCTTTGTTTCCATTTTCTTTTTTTCATTTTCCTTCTTTCCATGCTGATGTTTTTTATTGGTTACCAGATGTTATAAATTTTAGATTATTGGAATTACTGTATTTCTTAAATAATTTTGAGCTTGGCATAGAGCTAATTGTCTTGGAGTTTGCTTAATATTTTGAGGTTTGCTTTTCAGCTTTGCTGACTAAGATTAGAACCAGAGCCTTTACTTTATATATATCTAAATGTGCATCTGGAGTCTTTTAACTTAAGCCTTGAGAATTTTAAAAAATATTTCATGTAGTACAGGTCTTTTAGTCATGAGTTCTTTTATGTTTGTTGTTTTTGAAAAAGTCTTTGTTTTACCTTCTTTTCTGATAAATATTTTCTCTAGACAGAAATCCAGATTCGACATTATGTTTTGTTTTTCTTTCAACACCTTAAAGATATTTGTCTTCTGGCTTGCAATTTTATTTAACCAAAATTCTGCAATAATTTTTGTCTTTCTTCCTAAGATGTTCCTTTTTATCACTGGTTTTTCATCTATTTTTGGTTTTTGAGTCTATGACTTGCTGTGATGTTTTTCAGGTTTCTTCTTTGGAGTGTGTTGAGTATCTTGGATCTCTGTGTTTAAAGTTTTATCAAATTTTGAATATTTTGGCTACTATTTCTTTAAATATATTTCTGTTCCCTTCTCTTTAGGTTGATGATTACACTTACATTGCTTAACAGTGCCACATGTTGCTGAGGTACTTAGGTTTTCTTTCCATAGTCATAATTTAGATTTTTATACTGAATATTACCAAGTTCACTGATCACCTTTGCTCCACCTCAGCCTGTCCAGTAAACCATCATGTCAGATAGTGTATTACTCAACTCTGTAGCTTCCGTGTGGCTTTATTCTGCATCTTCCATTTCTTTCCACATGAGCACAATAAAGAAAGAAGTGGGAGGTATAAAAAAATGAATGAAATGAAACTTCTTAAAGGCCTAGAAAAAAATTATTTTTTAAAACCTGAGACAGCCATGAAAGTATACTATTCAAATGTTTTGTTTGAGGAAGCCTAATTGATGGATGACTCTAGCAGCTGTTCTCTGAATCCAACATTGTGTTTGCACTAAGCCCTACTTTTAGTGGGCTGCTCCTCTCCAGTGATTGCATGTGATATGAATACTAATACAGGCCTTTTCCTGCACATGCAGACACCTCTGGTGGGTGACTTTGGAGCCTCCCAATCAGCCCGTCTTAAACGTTCTTAAAATGACATAGCAGTCTGAGACTCTACTATCCGATCCTTTTCTTTTCTCTCTTTTTCCTGGGGGTCAGATCTACATCATTCTCTAGAGCATCTCCCTGCCTTCACTATCTCTGTCTCTTTTTTCTCCCAATGGCCTCTTCCCTAACATCTGTTCCTGTAGAACCTAAACTAAAACACTTATTATTACCATTATTTTATTTTTTATTTCTAATCAGAACAAGATTTCATTTAAACAAAAGGCCTCACATCTAAAAATATTTTTGAGGGCCAATGGTTTGTTTTTCATCATTTTAGGGACTGAAACTCAGAGGTCTCTTTTGAACAGAGTTTACAAACCTAAACCAGCCCATGTTATATGGATAGTTAAGTCATAAAGGTTTGCATTTTTTGTAATCAAATTGAAGACCCCAGTGTTGTAGTTGTGACATTACTATTAGTTCCTCTTTATTTTTTATTTTTTTTAATTTTAAAAGGGGGTAAAATTAAACACAACAGAACAGAACAGAACGGGACATAAGGGAGCATGAATTTTAAAGCTAGAAAACCAGAGATCTTCATTAACTGTCATATTGTCTCTTGTTTTCTTCCAAATGGTTGTCCTTATCTTTGCATATGGGGAGCTCATACTAAATAACAGCCAATCTTTTCACAAGATGTGTAGTTCACTGGCTCCCACTTGCTAAGCAGTGGGGAGGGCAAGGGGGGACACAGGGCAGGGGACAGGATGACTTGAGATGTCTGATTCTCAGCCCACACGCCGGCAGGATCATAGCTGTGCCCCAGAGAGGGGAGGAGTTCCTTGTTCTCCAGGGACCCCAAGTCAACCACACTGTGCAGGTCCTGACACACCAGGGTCTCTCTCCTTTGGGCCGCCAAAAGTCTGCCACTCTCTCAGCCGTCCCCCAGAGAGGGGAGGAGCTCCTTGTTCTCCCAGCACCCCAAGTCAACTGCACCGTGCAGGTCCCAATGTGCCAGGGTCTCTCTCCTTCAGGCCACTGAAAGTCTGCCACACTCTCAGCTGCCCCCCAGAGAGGGTAGGAGTTCCTTGTTCTCCTGGCACCCTGAGTCAACCGCACTGTGCAGGTCCCGAGGCGCCAGGGTCTCTCCCCTGCAGGCCCCTGAAGTCCTCTATACTTGCCTGCTATTTCTTTCTGATGAATTGACCATTCCATTTCCAAAGTTCTGAAATGGCCAACAGACCACAGAAAGAATTCTCTTTAGGCTCCTGTTTGAGACTAGCAGCTACAAGCAATCTGCTCGCCTTGCTTCAGGGCTACTAGTTCCTCTTTAGTCTTAGATAAGTCAGTTAACTTTTCCAACCTTATTAATGGGTTTGGGCTGGTTCATCTCTATAGGTCTTTTAACTCTAAATGGATAAGAAAACTTAAGCAATTTACCTGACCAATTATACAAAAAAGTTTAAGAGAGTGAATGTCTGGACTAAATTCTTTCTCTTACAGGTAACAAATGATGTAAACTTTCAGAAATTGAACTGTTTTTAGGAAAATATCTTGATAAAATCCTCACAGTAAAAGGTGTGATCTGCTAAGACAGATGTTAGAAATTCATCTGTGTGACTGTTGAAAAGATGGTGGACTGGTAGGTAGCAGGAGAGTGACCCTCTCTCAGAGAGACAGCTCAAATGCCAGAATAAAACACCCTAGAGAGACCAAACAGAGAGAGATGGACTCTCACAACCCAGGAAGAAACTAAAGTGCAAAAAACCACTCGAATATGAGGTCCTGGGGCTACTATTAGTGAAGCTAAGATCAGCGAGCATGGTGCCCACCTCGAG